>VDFB02030467.1:66224-85064 GCA_007258455.2 Sequoia sempervirens
GGTGGTACTTAAATTTCGGGGAAAAATAAGAAGTAGGTGTCTGTTGACCGACCCTATCCCTATAAAATCATAATAATTTTTTATAAGAATTTTAGATATAAGTAGAGGACTCATGTGCGAATGTGTTGCATATTTTTTTTGTGATTTTTTCCAAGTAAATAATTAATATGAATTTTTTATTACAACTTTTTAAAAATTATAAAAACTCGTATGTCTGACCACCTTAACTTGGTCAAAACTTCATAAAATTCATTTTTTTTTTTAATCCTATAGTATGCAAAGAATAGAATGTGATGCATGTATTGGATTCAAAAAATGTGATAGCGTTTGAAAGCTATAGATGTTTTTCAATTAGCCTCTCAATCAGGACTTTAGTCGTAATTTGAATAGAAAATGAATAATAATTACTTATTAAATTCAAAGTAAAACATAATTTATATCGGTGGAAAGCTGATAATATCCTTTAAAAACCCTTTTCGTTTCATCAATTTTGGGTAAAAAAATAGTCGTTAGCCACATACCCATCATATTGCCACTTTTTGGCCTTGTTGGTGTAATTAATATTTAATTACACTTTACATAAGTTTACTTAGGTAATTATTTAATTCTTGGGTTAATTAGTTGTTATCCTTATCTTGTTGAGCTATCTTGTTGCTCAAGATAAGATTATGGTTATGTATATCTTGCTTTTATAAAGCAAATCATTCTCTTGTAATTATTTGTACTTCGAATATATCAATTTGCACATTTTATGCAAATCTCTGCTTTTTCATTTTTCTCTTCTGTGGAAGGTGATTTTTCTGGTTTGCAATCAGATCTTGGTTTATAACATGGTATCAGAGCCTTGATTTGAAACCCCTTCTCAAATTTCTGGAGAGATTCATTGTAGAGTCATTTAGGATTCCTCGAGGTTTTCATACCTCAAGTTTGTCTCTCTATTTGGGTGCTCTTGTATGGTTACTTTCAGCACAAGTTGGAGTAAATTTGAGCTCATTTTTGAGTTCAGGGCTATTGAAAAATTCAAGATCGACTTTTGTTTCGCCTGAATCCAACATTTTATGCCAGAGTTATGAGGGTTTGAAGATTCGCTAGATCTGGGAGTGTGAAGCTTCTGGTGCATTTTTAGGCAGATCGGACCTTGCCATCAGATCCAGAGCATTCGAGAGATGGAAAATGACATATTACATGCCCTATTTTAGCATTGGGAGCTTCTAAGGAAAAAAAAATTTGTTTCAGAGGTCGTACAGTCTATGTACGGCCCCTGTTCACACAATCCAAAAAAATTCAGGTTTTTTAAGAAAATTTATTTTCCTGCAACATAAAAAAAAATACATTAGTTTTTTTTTGAAATCAAAAAGCAAAAATCAAAAGTTTTTAAATATTTCAAAAAAAAAAAGGGCAACAAAGGTTTTTGTGCAGGGTACGAAAGTACCCTACGTTGGATTTCGCAGGCCGTACCCTCCATGCACTGGTCGGCAGCGGCAACTTGAAGCTGTCGGCTTCATTCAAGCTCCTAGCGGCTTGAAAAAGCCGCTCCAATCAACACTTAGTGGTAGTGGGATTTGCCAGCAGCGAACAAATTCCGGTAGCCTCTTTAAACCCCTGGTGCTTATAAAAATGGCGACAAAATCTTTTTTGATTCCCACGGAAATTCCGTAAATGCACAGTTGTCAGATGGCCATCAATTTTTTTGCAAGGGGGTCATTTTTCATCTGACGGCCTCTAGACCGTCAATTTTTTTCTGTGAAGTGCTGACATCAACATGACGTCATCGGCCGTACGGCCCCTCTTTGCCCCTCCTAGCCCCGATTTTTCCTAAAGGAGCAATTTTTTTCTTTTGGTCATAACTTGGGTATATGGTATCAAAATCGGGAAAACGAGATATCACCAAAAAGATGGTTCTGAGCACTTTCGAGTGGTGCAGGTTATTTTTCATAATTTTTCTATTTATCTTCTATTTTTCTATTTGAAGTCAAATGTTCTTTTTGGGCTTCCAAGCTCATAACTTTTTGCCACGATGTCCAATTTTCATCTTTTTTGAGGCGTTGGAAAGGTATTGAGGAGCTCTATCTTGATGTCCATTCACTTTTTTCTGTATCTATATCAGGTTGATCATTATTCCATATTTTTCCTAATGGGTCATTTGGAGATTACTTGGATGTTTTGGCAGTTGGAAAAGTGAAACCTGAATATTTGCACTTCATTTCAGTACCACTTCATCATATTTTTTGTTTATGCATGTTTAGCGTTCTCTCCATTTACAATCATTGGGTTATTGTAATAAATGAATAGAGATAAAGTTCCGTCAGGGGGGTTTCTTGAATAATAATTTGATTAGAGTATGCATGCACTTTGATCTTCATATCCATTTTGATTTGTTGGCAGCTCGTATGGGTTATTTTGTTTTCTAGTTTATTTTGGCCATATTTTTGCTATAGCTTAACACATATAGGATTCCTCAAGTTCACACTTTAGTTGAGAGATTATGTTTCTTGATCCTCATTGGTTCAAATTCTTCTCAGTTTGAGGGCCATGTTTTTATGGTTAATGTTCCAGAGTCTTCATGGTACTCCTTCCCATGGAAGTGTTTTAGTCACAGTTTGGCATCGATATCGAGATACACAATTTCTAGATTATTTCATCATCTCATCTCTGTTGCTTTACAAATTCCAAGGTTATTCCAGTTTGTGAGTTTTCTAGTGTTTCGTGCATCGGTGCTGTCACATTATCATGATTCCGTTTTGGTTTCAGTTGTAGACAGAAGTATCTTTCCTTGCTTGTCAGATTACAGTTCTAGTGTTACTCCACAGTGTTCTTCTAGTGCTTCTTTGCAGTCATCTCATTGTATGGGGGTTTTTCCCACTGGGTTTTCCTTCTCTACCTCATCTTTGCATTTGTACATGAGTACTTGATCAGGCCTTGTTGTTGGGACTCATATTTGCATAATAATTTGCTTCTCCCTAAGTTGCACTTATGGGGGGGTGTTGGTATAATTAATATTTAATTACACTTTGCATAAATTTACTTAGGTAATTATTTAATTCCTAGGTTAATTAGTTGTCATCCTTATCTTGTTGAGCTATCTTGTTGCTCAAGATAAGATTAGGGTTATTCATATCTTACTTTTATAAAGAAAATCATTCTCTTGTAATTATTTGTACTTCGAATATATCAATTTGTACATTTCATGCAAATCTCTACTTTTTCATTTTTCTCTTCTATGGAAGGTGATTTTTTTGGTTTGCAATCAGATCTTGGTTTCTAACAGGCCCATCATGATCCTGCACATACCCATATAAGTGTGGACATTGGAACAAAGGCCAATATCATGAGGTTGGTTCTAACGAGAAGGGAAACAATGGTCTCTCGCTGCATGGATCAACCCCCATGAATGGAAAGACCTTACTAAAACCCTTGTTGTAGATTGGCCAAAAACTTTATCTATTCTTTTGGTGCAATAACGGTCATTGCAAAGGCATCCACATTCTCGTAGTTTTTAGTAGAGATGATTAGCCTGCCATGGGATTTTTATGGAGGCTAGAAGCTTGGTTGACCTAAGAAGTGAGTGCATTGTAAGGGGGAGTCCGTGTGGCCAAGCTTCTGAATTCATTTGCTAAAAATAGGTGTGGTTGGGGTAAAACCCATGTGGAATCCAAGAGAATATAGTCTTTCAAAGCCCTAGGGAATGTATGTTGTGCTTGATTTTTTTTGTCAATGTGTTCTCAAAATGAACTTCACACAAAAACCTCATGCATTGGAAAGTGAAAAACTATGATTCAAAACACATCACTAGAAATAAATCATTCTTTGACCAAAAACCAAAAAAATCAAGTAAACTGGCAATAAATTGCTACATTACCTGGTTCAACACATCTACTGTTTCATGTAGTGCATCAACCCCATTTTCTAGTGCATTCACCTTTTGTTACAATGCATACACCAAATTTGCTAGTGCATCCACCTTATGTTATAGTGCATTAATCACTTTTTCCAACGCATACCCCAAATTTTGTGGTGCATTTACCCAATTATGTGACACATCTGAGATATTTTATGGCGCATCCCTGCATTTTTGTAGTGCATCCAAGCTTTTCTATAGCGCATCTACCTTTTAGTGCATCCATTGACTATAACGGCGCTTCCACCAAAATTCACAACTAGAGAGTTGAATTTGACCTTTATCTAACATTTTGAAACTGAAATTTCAAAAAATGTTTCAATTCAAAATCATTCCTCATAAACACAAGAGTCTAAACATGATTCTTATCCAATGATTTCATGAAAGATTAAAATATGGAAGCCAAAATCCATAGCTCTTAGTCCAAAAGCTCATCAGAAACATCTCTCAACGCTTTATGAATTTAGAGACTGATTTCTCTTCAATTTTTACAAAAAAGCTTCAAAGAATAACCCCGACTTGTATTCGTTTTACTATTTCCAAAACCCAAGACTTTTCCAAAGGTTTGAACATCTTTTCTAAAAAGAAAATTTTCCTCCCATTTTCACAATTGGAACCAGAATTGCATAATCTTATCAAGTTCATAATTATCCCTTAAGTTCCTTAGAGTCTAACTTGTTAAAATTGACTTCTCCAAGTGAAATTCTATACCTAAACTTTGATCACATATCTAAAAGCAACCAATCATCATCAAAAAACCAAAAATTTGATCATCAAATGAGTTTCCCCATCAAGATTCACCATCTTTCATTTCAAAACAATACACTTTAAATCAAAATTTTATCACCTTGGTTATATCAATAGAAGTCATTATTCTATTCAACCTAGGTATTCCTTGGATGCTCTCAAATAACGATGAAAATTTAGCAAACCTTCATCACTTGCATGCTCGTTTTAACAAGATCCCAAAAACAAAAGCTTAAGGACAAAGAACTAGAATCTCAAAATACCATGGTAGAACCAGAGGAAAATCCTTTTCAGAAGGTTTCCCAAAATGAAGCAGAAGAGATAACAGAGGAGGAAGTAAAACAAGCCAATCAAGATCCCAAATTCCATAAATTCCTAGAAAGAATTTTTGAGAAAGATCGAAAAAAATACCTCCTAATGTTGGAAAATCAAGGAGCCAAATTACCGAGTGACTTTGATGTCAATAAATTGAAGGGAACCCTGAAGAAAACTAAAACTAAAACACCTCCCATAGATCAAATGGCTATTCTAACACATCATATGCAAAACCTTCAACAATAACTACAAGATATGCAAGAAAGGACTCCAAAAAGAAACTTGTTACAAGATATTTGTCCTTATCCCTTTGATAGAAAGTTAAACATGATACCATTTCCCAAAAATTATGAATTTCCAAAATACAACAAATACAACAGGAAATTGGACCCCATAGACCACATGCGAAAATTTCAAACAATGAGTCTTGAATTCGCTCATGAGGACACATATTTAATGAGACTCTTCCCTCATAGCTTAGGAGGTCACTGCATGGAATGGTTTTCAAAATTACAACCAGGCATAAAATCCTTCCAAGAACTTGTTAACAAATTCATCACACAATATTCCTACAACATTGCACATGAGATAACAATGAAGGATCTTTGTAATACCAAACAGAAATAAGGAGAATCTTTTCTCATATTCTTACAAAGGTGGAGAAGGTTATTCAATCGATACACTCATCCCATACCAGAACAAGAAAAGATGGATATTTTCATTAATAACCTTAATAGTGAAATGAGCTATAGACTACAACTACAATGTCCCCCTAGCTTTGAGAAGATGGTAGAAAACGATGTCAAAATCGAAGAAGCCTTAGTCAAAAGATTAAAAATTCACAATGAAGGATCAAACAATGCTAGTTCTTCCAATCACCACAACAATGAGAAACCCAAATTTTTGACAAGGAACAAGAACGCCAATGATGGTACTACTGAAATACATAATGCCAAACTAGTCTTTAATCTACCAGGAACCATGACCAAAACTGATGAAAACAACAATCAAGGAACTAATCAAAACATCAACCCACCCAACAATCAAAATGGTCATAGTCAAAGTAACACCACATCAAAACCTCCACCATATCAAACACAATCAAACCACAAAAAATTCACACCTTTGGGTCAATCACATGAATCTGCATTGAGGGAACTTCTTGCAAATAACCTCATAACACTACCTGACACTCGAGCCTTTGAACCAAAATTAAAATCATCATGGTGGAATGATGCCTATTATTGTGAATTTCATTGATGTAAAGGCCATCAAACTAATATTTGGATGCAATTGAAACACAAAATATAAGATTTGATATATAGCAAAATCATACGAATAGAGGAAAGCCGAACAAATACATATCATAGGGCATTTAAGAAACCTTTACCGAACTATGAAAAAGGGGAGTCCTCTACGACCAATAGCAAGGGAAAGAATGTAAACTATGTCCATGATAATGTCATAAATCATATTTCAGCAACAGAAGACCAAATGAATACCATCGAAACGAATGATCATCAAGACATTACTGCAAACGATAATCCGATTATGACACTCCAATTGAACAAGAACAAGACATCAGTATCCTTGAAAATAAAACCAATGACATCAATCCAGATATGACCGCAAATGATAGCCAAATCAATGTCATTAAAATCAATGGGAAACAGGACAACATAGCAGTCAATGCAACCACAAGAGCACATGCCAAATATGTCTTAAAAGGAAGTTCATCCAAAACCCCTGTGACATCATCCAATCAATATAACATACTGGATCAATTACAAAAAATCCCAGCACAAATATCGATATTGGAATTGCTCAAAGTTTTTCTTGCTCACAAAGAGATTTTCGAAAAATCTCTGGTGGACACAATAGTACCAACTAATCTAGAAGTTTGTAAATTTGAATCCATGGTGGGACATTTGATCGCACCACATTTCCTATCCTTTTTCCAAAAATTATGACACATCCATTTCTCATCCCCACAATGTTGCTCTCCACATTGAAGTCCTAATTCATAAACATCACGTCAAACACGTCCTAATAGATAGAGGAGTTGGCTTGAATATATGTACTCTAAATCTTGTTTGCGCCTTGGGATTCTCTGAGAATGCAACTGATTCAGAGAAAAATATCACAATAAAAGCATATAATGATGAGGAAAGATCTTCACAAGGATTGATTGCCTTACCTATTCAAGTAGGACCAATTTGAAGAAATATGTAATCTGCCAAGTCTTAGATAGGGATTTGACCTATAACATAATATTGGGTTGTCCATGGATCCATGAAATGCAAGCGGTTCCATCAACCTACCATCAATGTTTGAAATTTCCTTGTGGTGGCCAAGAAATCACCATTTTGGCTGATTCAAATAGTCCTTAGTATTGCAATACCCTAAAATCTATCCAAGATGTTTTTGTGCCCCATAATAGAGAAGCCTCCATTCCTCCCCTTCCAATAATCAAATCCAACCAAGTTCTTCATCCAAACCATTGGTTATCACCTCCAATCAATAAGGTCAATCCAGTTTCATGCCTAAACAATATGAGAAGAAAGAAGAAGTTGCTCCATCCATCTCCTCAAATCATGAAGCCCAATTGAATTCCTTTTCAAAGCAATTTGACAAAAAAGTTCAAATCAAGGACAAAGGTGTTGGTGAATACTTATTTGAATGGTCTTTAAATGTCTTTCACAATTCTCTTCCCCAAAGTCATATGGGAAACCCTCCACATCAACACAACATAAATCACCACCAGTTACCAAATTTGATTGTCAGTTTATAAAAGAAAGTACTAGGTTTGATGAAGTAGAAGACAAAGACATTCTAAATTGGCTTTGTAAGGATGAAGAAGAATCCCAAGCAACAACTGCAAATGTACAACTACAAATAATATAGGAAATAGTTTTGATATTGAAAACCATTCAATGGTAATGTTAGATCTAGAAAGAGTAAAAAACAAGAGCACATCTAATGGCGAAAACCTCTTTGAGGTGTCAAAGGATGGAAGATTTGATACTCTCTCGAAACATTTTTAGGAAAGATCAAAATTCTTGATTGAACCCACATAGTCTGTCAACATCGAAGATGAAGAGATAGTGAAGACTATCCATCTAGCAACATCTTTGACAAACCAAGAAAAGCCAAGCTTTCTCAAAATTTTCATAGAAAAACAAATCAACTTTGCTTGGTCATATGTTGATATGCTAGGAATCGATCCAGAACTCATCATGCATCACTTATCATTACCACCAGGAGTGAAACCAGTCAAATAAAAGTTGAGGAAAATACACCCACATATCACTTTATTGGTAAAAGCAGAATTAAAAAAGTTGTTAGATGCAGGATTCATCAGATCCATTAACTATGTCAAGTGGATTTTCAAAATAGTAGCAATTTCAAAGCCTGACACAAACATTCATATTTGCATAGATTTCAGGGATCTTAATAAAGCTTGTCCTAAAGATGATTTCCCTCTGCCAAACATAGATATCATAGTAGACTTGATGGTGGGACACAACATGTTATCAAGAATGGAGGAGCTACCTACCAATGCACCATGACAACAATATTTCATGATATGATGCATACCTTCATGGGAGACTATGTGGATGATTTACTAGCTAAATCATATACCAGGGAAGGACACCTGGAGATCCTAGATAAAATTTTCACTAGATTGGAAAAGTTCAATCTACGACATACTAAATCCCAAGAAATGTGTGTTTGGGGTGACATCAACAAAACTCTTGGGGTACATAGTTTCAGAAAAGGGGATTGAGGTAGACCCAGCCAAAGTTAAAGCTATTATGGAAATTCCACCGCCAAAGAACATCAGTCAACTCCAATCTCTACAAGGGAGGTTTCAATCAATTTACAGATTCATTTCACAATTGGTAGACAAGACCCATCCTTTCACTCATTTGCTGCACAAGAATTTTTCCTTCCGATGGGATGAGAAATGTGAGAGAGCCTTCAATCATTTGAAACAATATCTAATGAATCCACCTATCCTAGTACCACCAGTAGAAGGAAAGCCACTACTGTTAGATATTGCTACAACTAAGACATCATTGGGAGCCCTATTGGCACAAGAAGATTAAATAGGAAAGGAGAGAACAATTTATTACATCAATAGGATGCTAAATGGCTATGAGATCAACTATACCTCCATTGAAAAGGCTTGTCTAGCAGTAGTATTCGCTACCCAACAAATGTGACACTACATTCTAATTCACACAATCAAGTTGATAGCGAAAATAGATCCTCTAAAGTACCTCCTCAACAAAGCTAAATTAATAGGGATATTGGCTAAGTGGGTCATGATACTTAATGAATTTGATATCCAATATGTGGATAGGAAGGCAATAAAAGGACAAGAAATCACTGACTAGTTAGCAGAAGCACCTCTACCGGATGATCACCCTTTACATATTGAATTTCTAGATGTTGATGTTCTCACCTTGGTCTTCAAGCAGTGGACACTATACTTTAATGGATGGATATGTGCAAGATCATCATGGAAGAAAAAAGCCCTTAAGTGTCAAAAAAAAATAAAAAAAATAGAGTTAGGCAACTTGACGTAAAAATTTCAATAAGTTAAATATATTATTTCAAAACTATGTAAGAATAGAATTTGTAGCAAATTGAATATAGTTTCTAAACTACTAGGTTTTTTTTTTAAATCTAAGGTGAAAATTTGAAATTTCAATGCAATAGTACTTTAAATTTCAAGGAAAAAATAAGAAGTTATATAGGTGTGTGTTTGAGCACCCTAACCACAATAAAATGAATAATATTTTATAAGATTTTAGATATAGTAGAGGACTCATGTCCTAATGTGATGCATATTTTTTTGTAATTTGTTTTCCAAGTAAATAATTAATTATGAATTTTTTATTACAACTTTTAAAAAATAAAATCGCATGTCTAACCACCTTAACTTGGTCAAAATTTCATGAAATTTTTTTTTTAATCCTATAGTATGTGAAACATAGAATGTGACACATGTTTTGGATTCACAAAATGTGATCTTGTTTGAAAGCTAAAGATGTTTTTCAATCAACCTATCAATCAAGAGTTTAGTTGTAATTCAAATAGAAAATAAATAATAATTATTTATTAAATTCAAAGTAAAGCATAATTTATATTGGTGGAAAGCTTGAATCTCCTTTAAAATCCTTTTTGTTTCATCAATTTTGGGTAAAAAAAAATTCGCCACATACCCTACAAAAACCCATCATATCACCACTTTTTGGCCCATCATGATCCTACACATACTCATATCACACACCCAACATGGATCAGGAGCCAGAATCCTATTTGTCACTCCACAAGGACATACCATACCAAAATCATATAGACTAATGTTCCCTTGTACCAACAACATGGCAGAGTATGAAGGATTAATCATTGGTATTAAAACAACTGTAGAATGGAAGGTCCTAGAGTTACAAGTATATGGAGATTCTCAGTTGGTCATTAACCAAGTTAATGATGACTATCAAAGAAGGGATGAAAAATTGATTCCCTACAAAATAATGCTAGATGATTTCAAGAAATATTTTGTGGATATCAAATTTGAACAAATTTCAAGAGTGGACAATAAAGCTATTGATGCCATGGCTACTATTGTGTCATTGTTAAAAATTCTAGAGAAGAGAAGTCATTACGAGTTCTTGGTGGAACAATTGTTTTCCCCTACCTATGATGATACTGAATCCCATGTTATCTATCACTTATTCGATACCAATGCCTCAATCTATGGTGAAATTTATACCTACTTAAAAGAAAACATCCTTCCACCCAACTTGTCATGAAACTAAGGATGTAATTTCATTTTCTGAGCCGCCCAACATACTCTTATTGCGAATTTACTATACTGACGAGGTCTTGACGGAACTCTCCTATGATGTCTAGAACACGATGAGTTTGAAATGGCTTTACAAGAAGTTCATGAGGGTGTTTGCAGAGCACATTCAAGTGGCTTAACTTTAGCCAAGAAACTCCTTCGTTTAGGATATTATTGGCCAACTATGAAAATAGAGTCTTTTCAGTTTATGAAGAAATGTTAGAAATTTCAAATTCACGAAAACCTTATTCACACACTAGCGTGGGAACTCCAACCTTTTGCATCCAGATGGCCCTTTTGTCAGTGGGGACTAGATCTTGTTGGTAAAATTCATCCATCTTCATCAAATGGGCACAAATTTATCATCACAGCTACATAATAATTTACAAAGTGGATTGAAGTTGTTCCTCTAATCACCATCATAGGAAATAGATTTCATCATTCATCCTCAATTATATCATCTGTAAATATGGTATCCCTCAATCCATTGTCACTGACAATGGGAGACCATTCAAAAATTAGGACATGTAAGAATTTTGTGAGAAGTTCAACATTCAGCATCGCTTCTCTACACCATATTATCCTTAGGGAAATGGTCAAGCAGAGGCCTCCAACAAAATTATTCTAAAAATCTTGAAGAAAATAGTCAATAATGTAGGACGTGATTGGCACATCCAGTTAAATCCTGCTTTGTGGGCATACCGCACTAGTATTTTCACACCAACAAGATCCACGCTGTACACTCTAGTATATGGGTCTGAGGCCATTGTACCTATTGAGGTTGAATTACCCTCACTTTGGGTTTCAATAAAAGGTATCATCTCTAATGAAGATTATCAGGTATCAAGATTGCAAGAACTAGAACTATTAGATGAGTGGTGCCAACATGTAGTGAATCATGTGAAAGCCTATTGACAACGAATGTCCAGAAGTTACAAGAATAAGGTCAAACCCAGAACATTTTAGGTTGGTGACTTAGTGTTGAAGGAGAACCCACGCTATTAGCAGGAAAGAGAAAAGAAGGGAAAGTTTGAACCAAATTGGTTGGGGCCCTTTATCATTATGTCTGTCTATGGTTCAGGAGCATATCAACTATCCACGCCAGAAGGGGACCTATTTGAAGAACCTATGAAAAACCTCCATCTCAAGAAATTCTACACATGATCCATCCATTGCATCCATAAAAGTCCTGAAAAAATCCAAAAACATTAGAAAATGTCCCAAAAAAAATAGTTACCCTGGTGAAAACTTGACAAAAAGGCATCCTGGTAACAACAAAAAAATCAAAAAAATAAAAAAACAACAAAAATAAAAAAAAAAAACAACAAAAAAAATAAAATAGGAAAAATACAAAAAAATATAAAATCTGAAAAAGTGCAATAAAAGCAAGTAGTGAAAACCTGGAAACATGTGCTATTTGTGACAGGCTGGCTTCTTCCTCTATGGGAACATGTCTCGACCATTGGCTCTTCACTATCATTATCCACACCCATCATTAGAGCCTCATGTACATATTCTACTATGTTAGTCGTGTTTCACCTTGGCTTCTTGACCATTGTACATATCCATAATAAATTGGTTTGTTTCCACTGGGGCAAAAATCTTGAACTCATTGGGGGCAATGAACTTTGAGCTTGAACCAACAGACAAACAACATGAAGACAAATGTAGAAAAAATAGTGATCATAGTGAAATCAAATGTTGAACATCAATCACCATTGGAAATGCATCAAATGTCCATATCATATTAGAAAATACAAAAACAAGTCAAAAGTCCAAGCAAAAAGTAAAAAACAATGTCACTTTGTTGAACCGTGTTGTCATGGTTTGTTGTAATTTGTGGTCGTCTCTCATTTTTTCATATCTTGGTCCTATAAATTGGTTGGGATTGTCAAACTACATGGTCTCTGCGTATATAACGTAAGAAAATCTTATCTATGATTAGCCCTCGAGGCCCCTAGGATAGGTCTTTAGGTTAGGTTCTTGGTCAAAATCCCATAAAATACCTAAAAATTAGAAAATTGAAAAATCCCAAAAACAACATAAAATCAAATCAAAAGGATGTTGCTATTTTGAATCACGATTTTATCACTTTACACAATTGTTCAATTTATTCGCATTATGATTGTTGATAATCATTTCTCAAGAGCAATTCAAGGATGTCAAAGAACTAGAAAGGCTATGATTGAGAATGATATTTTTTCTTTGTTTGATGTTTGTGAGTTGATCATTATTAATATGTGTATCATCGTGGGACATGCCCTACAAAGTCTCACTAATGAAATTCCTGATTCCTATAGGAAAATAGTTAACTCTTGCCTATTTACACAAGTAATGCTCAGGGCATCTTGGTCTAATTATACCTAGATGCTTCTATTAACTCAAGCACTATCAAACATCATGGAAGTAGTACTCAAGTCATCATGGTTTAATTATACCATCAATTTTTGTACTCACTTTCAACATTTTAAAATCTCAATGATGATATCAAGCACAATAAATTACTAGGATGACAACATTGCATTATTAGAATTGCATGTCTAGGTTGCATTCATACTAGATGTTGTAGCAACATTTATAGATTTCTCCAAAGCTGATGTTATTTCTATCATTAACAGATTGAATACATTTGAAGTTATCAAAAGATCATTTAGAGGTATGAGCATTAGGACATCATTCATTATCATATCATCTAAACATTCATTTGGTTATTAGATCATATAGTTGCATCATGAAAATATAAAAAATAATAATTATAAATGAGTACATCACCATGTCATTTAAACATTCATTTAGTCATTAGATCACATATTTTCATTATGAAAACCCAAAAACAAATACATTGATCATACCATTTCCATCGATATACATTTAGTCATACATTCTAAGTATCAACATGTGTAAATTATCATTCATTTCATAATATTTGCATCGAAAAACACAAAAACATAGGTCACCATGCATATCATACATCCATAGGAACATATAAAAGTATTCATCATTAGGGTTATTCATTTTTGCATTAACATCATTATCCATCCATCACATCATACATAATTGCACTTGAAAAATCCAAAATAATAGCATGTAGACATTTTCAGAAAACATCATAGGATCATAACACATGTTGCATCCATAACACATAATAGCATCATCATGAAACATCACATAGCATGCATAACAGGAAATTAAATGCATCCATCATAAATCAACACATATAGCACATAGGACTAATCATCATCATCACTACACATATATCTCAAAATATGTCAAGTGTACAAGGACATTTGAATGTAAAGAAATACATCTTCAAAATGGTGGTAGAATAATCAAGTATTAGTGTATACATATCATGAACAAACATCAAGTATCAAAGCCCTATGTGGTACTCCCCCCAAATGGTGTTGGCATCCTCAGACTTGTACCCCCTACTACACCTAAGGGTCCTGCACCTAGATCCCTCTGATCTCTAGGCAATGGCTATGTGACACCCACACTAATTGTCTAAGACTATGATCTGCCGGATCGGGATTATGCAAAGCTCGCCCGTCACTTGGGAGGAACTAACTCATGATATCAATATCTATTAAACTGGGCCTCCTGAGAGGTGTGGCATATCTCTTTGAAATAATCTGAAGTCCCAACAACTGTCATGGCCTACTACATCCTCTCAGTGATAAACTTTGCCTGGTCTACCCGCTGTCTCAGTGCATCCCTCTCTATAGTCAATAAAAGTAACCTGGTCCTATCCCTGTACCTTCCCCTAGCCCTATACCTATGCCAGTTTTTGTCAGGAAACATCCCTCTCGGTTGTCAATGTTCGTATCTTCCCCTGAGCCTATAGGAGTTGTGCCTATACCTGTGTCAATAGTTGTGTCTGTGCCTATAATTGACCCTATACCTGTGTCAACTGCCCCTGAAAAGTCTGAACCTAGGTATGTAGGGCAGTGATCCGAAACTGCTGCTACTGTGAGGGTAAGTGTATCTGAATGTGTTGTGTTGCTGCCACTAATGATCACCTCCTATGAGCCACTCTGACATCAAACCCTAGGTGGGAACCCCCTCCTCTATCTCCTCCACCACCATCATCACCCCTGTCATCTTCGCCATCATCTCCACCCTCCCCCTCCTCCTCATCTCCACCCCCTCTGCCTCATGTTTGTCTAGGTTGCTTATCCTCATCATCCTCTAACGTTGGCACTAGCTCATCGGGCCTCAAAATCCTCAAAAATGGATGCTCATCAAAATATAGTGAGTACTCCTCACTCATATATCCCTCAACAATCTCCTGATGAGAATCCCACATCACTGGTTGTAAGTGAACAAACTCCTCGCAAGCAACATCATAGGATAGTGAGGGTCCCCACTTGGTCGCATCCTGATGCCTCTGTGCATACATAGTCGAACCCTGAGGCATCCCCTACACTCTATTGTATTGCTTGAGCACCCTCCACAACAAAAATCTCTTGATGATATAGCGTGTCCATTTGAAAGATACCTCGATGTCATAACAAAGGGCATCTCCAGATGATCCTTGAGCCATTGCTCACAGTCTACATATGGCCTCCAAATAATTGAATCCAAATTATCTAGTACTCGATGCCAATACTCTAGTTTTCCCAGCTTATGCTGGAAAAATACACCTACATAGCCATAGATATAAGGCCTCCCAAATGGTCAAAATCTATTTGTCCCTAGCCATGTCACTATAATATGCTCCTAGGCCTAGACCTGGAGCAATGTAACCCATGCAGACAAACTGGCTTCCCTAATATATACCACTTGGTGCAAATCATGATATAAGTGTGCAAGCATGCATGAATCACAAGGAAAATGGGTACCAAACTAAATCATTTGCTCTAAGGTATGTCCCCATCCAACAAAAAATCCCTTTGCCCTCTTGTTGAGACATAAGAAGCCACTGACAAATCCCACAAGCACAAAAGGAAAAGGGGCATATCTCACAAAAATATCCTACCATGGTATCCAATACCCAACAATATGATCATCTTGGAAAATCCGACACAAAGCATCTGTACCTCCCTACTCAATGTGATCATAGGTCACATATTCACCCATCACAGGAATCCACAATATTTAGTAGACATCCTCTGGTGTAATAGTCATCTCTTTGGTGGGCAGGTGAAAAATGTTGTGGTGACTATGCCACCTCTCGACTAATGCAATTAGTAATCCCTTATTAATCCTAATTTGGGGTGCATATCAATCAGTGAAGATAGAACACATCACTCAATAACATCCCTATCAGTGCGGGACAACTATCAAATCATCTCCCAAGTCCGTGGGAATTGCTCTCAAGACTGAAAATTATCTAAATCCATCTCCTATTATTTTCAAAACATCACAAATCAACAAAAAAATCCAACATCAATCAACCAAATTAAATCAGCAAAATAATCAAACATCAAATCAATTATCATATTAGTTCTAGTGAGATTTTCATCAAATCTCGTCAACATTTGTTTTGATTCTCACCTATCATGAGGTCAAAATGACATCACTATTAGTGTGTCTTGCCTATCATGAGGTCAAAATGACATCACTATTAGTGTATCTCACCTATCATGAGGTCACTAAATCATCTATTCTATCATCAATACCAAATCATTGGATGACGCGATCACACATCACCAAATTCAAGGAGAAAAATCATAAAATCTTCAAATTTTCCCTAGTAGTGCCATAACAGAGCTTTAATGCACTAAAAGGGGCAGATGCATTGTTCTAGTACACAAAAGCGCCATTTCATTTGATGCCCCGAAAGATTCCTCCGATGTGTCAGACAATCTTTCTGATTCACCATTTTTGCGGATGCACTGGAGAATTCCTCCTATGCATAGGGAAATCTCGCAGGAGCTCCATTCATCTGAAGTGCCGAAGAATGTCCCCAATGCACTGAAACCCTAAGCAGAAGCACCATTTCCTAATTTTTACCTATTGAGCAACTAAAAGTACCATTATAGAAGGAGGAAGTGCCATAAGTGAAAGCGCCAAAACAATCTATGGAAGCGCCATCAAATCTAGCAGAAGTGCTAAAACTATTGGTGAAAGCACCGAAAAATTTAGCCTAAGCGCCATTAAAAATTTTGAAAGCACCAAAACTTTTTTGAAATAAAAAAAATCAAAATTAAAATGTAGAAAAACTATTTCAAATTCACAAGAAAAGTTTTGAAATCCTTACCGGAGATTCGTATCCTACTGGCTGGTTGTGTCGCCGCACTCACTCAAATCGATGAGTCTCATGGGGGATTTCTATTTTGCTCAAATGCTCAGGAGTGCTCTCTCACTTCAACAATTTTCAAAATCACAACATGAAAAAATGACTCCTTTTTCACTTTTTACCTCTTAATAAGGGTATTTAAAAAGGTAATTTTGCTGACATATTTTGATTTCTTTTAAGGGGCAATTAATTGTGGCAGCTCAAATTCTTCCATATCAGGAGATAAATCTTTGGAATATCATCAAATCAGGATTTTATCATCATCATCATCACAAATAAGTGAAAATCTCAAAAACCATCAAAAATATATTTTTTTTTATCACAAATTCCTCGATTTATCCCTCAAGGGGGCATATAGTCGTAATCTTCTGAAAATCATTGTCTGAGGCATCATTGAAATTTAAGCAACACTGGTAATTTTTTCTTTGAAGTAATGCGTAAACACATCACTTCAAAGAGGGGAAAAATGTATACATCCAAAATTGTTCTAGAGAATATTAATTAAATATTGATTATTTAATTAATGAAATCTTGATTCCTCTACTATATAAATAAATTGGCAAATTTATTTACATAGTTCCTATTTTCTTAATTCCTTTTTTTCTAATTCACCTTCTTCATGATTTAATTGAAATAAAAAAATCTAACTAATTTGTTTTATTTTAATTGACTCCCTCTCATTAAATTTGAATTTGTCACATTTCTACATAATCTTTTAACTTCCTTCCACCTCACCCTCCAACTCACCATGTGTCACATGAAAATAATTATTCTTATTTTCTAAAATTGATATTTGCTCTCAACAATTTTAACCAACTTCAGGACACATGGCTTCCTCCTTCAATTGATTCCCTTCTACACTTGGCAAGATTGTTATACTAAAGGGAACAATTGCCTTGTTTTCTCCATTCTTCTCATTCCTCACCGTCAGTTTCTCCAAATCAAATCTTAATCATTCATTACTGCCAAATCACCTGATGCCTTGGTGAAATCTATAAATTGAGGCCCATTTACAACTTTTCAATAAGGAGCATTAGCATAACATTACTCTGCAGGAATTCATTCAAGTCTTTTGAGAGCTTAGTTTACATTTTCAATTCAACACTTAGAATAGATTACAATTCATATTAGAATCATGGCACCTTTAGATGTTTCTTAGTTTGTTCAGCATTTAGGATAATTTCCATTTAGTTTAATTCTGTTTTGCATCATATACATATCACTTTGTATACAACGGTTCTTTCATCATGCCATTTCATCATTTCATTCAGCTGAATCATTCAATCATGTAGATGTAGATTTAGATTCTGCATTGTAGTTAAATAGGCTACTTGTTTCTTAGGTGACATCCCAGTGATTGGTGCACAAATAAGATCTAAGAGCATAATTACTAGGACATTTAAGAATAGAGGGAGATGAAATGTTTTTAAGGAACTATGTTATCAAATTATGCTTTGGTTAAGTTAGATTTCCTTATTGTAATACATTTCATCTAATTGTGTGTTATTTGTTAGTATAACTCACATATTTTCTTACACACATTATAATATATATAATATATAATATAATATAATATATATTATATTAAATATTAAATATTTCAAAAAAACCATGCGCAGTTAAATATGCTTGGGTCTCAAACCCAACCATTTTATTAAAAATTCTGTAAATCAGAAAATGAATATCCGTTATGAACAGATATCTGTTATGCAATAGATATTCATTATTTGTGTTATAATTAAAAAAAACCTTAGGGGTCATATTATATAATATTATATTATA
>VDFB02030467.1:85164-102575 GCA_007258455.2 Sequoia sempervirens
ACATCTTTAGAATGTTCGACCGAATCCCATTCAAATCTATTTTTTTATTGTATGTTAAATGGGTTCGGTTGAACAATGGTTCGATCAAACCCACATTCAACTGAACATTATTTTTTGGTTCGACTGAACCCACTTATTTTCACCCACATCCTTTGAGGCACCAAAATTGCTCAGAATTTTGTACTTTGAAGCTCGATTTGAGAGTGAAAATGGAGGAGATATTAAAAACCCAACTGGTATTAGGTTGCCCTCAAAATGAGCTATCCAATGAATATAATTTTAATATGTTTCGATTATATTATCTATTTGTTTTTTAAGTTTTATTAAATATAGGTTTTTCATCGAAAACAAAACTCTATGTTTTGCACATGTGGAAATATAGAATATTATCAATTTTTTTTTAAAAAAATATGAGTGCACCAGATATTGGAGTCCTTGATCCAACCAAAACAAAAATAATAATTTTGATACATATAGTAAAAGTTATGTGTTATACGGTTGCGTTATGTCTGAATTGTAATTGATTTGACTTTGAAACTTGATTAAAGAAAAAATATTCAATGAAAAGCTATCTAACCAAGTGAAAGCACTAGATATCAAAGTTGCAAATCTAAATTCGAAGGAACTAGAATTTTATCTTTCAAGGAAAAAAAGTTATGCGTTATACAATGTGCGTCACTTTTTAAAAATGTTGTATTTTGAAAAAAAACACTTTTTGTGGGAGATGGAAAAAGAAGTGCAATCTGATTCCAAAAAATTTTGAAAAATATTTTTAGAATCTACGACAAAATGTGACAAGACTCTAGTTTGCATCATCTTCAAATTCCCGCTTAACCGCTATAGGTGCTCGAATGCGAAGATTTAGTTTAAAAAAAAAAAAATCAATGTCCAGTTTGGCAAAAAATTGTAAACCACTATTGTGGGATTACCCTGCTAAGAACCAAGAATGCAAATGAATAATGCCAATGTATGCCCTCACTTTAATGGAATTGCTACACACCATTCTCTAAGCAATTAATTTAAAGTAGCAAATGAAAAATGAAAAAAGAAAACAAAAGATGAGAGGCAACATGGAAAGCCCCTATGCCAAGTCATATGGTTTTGAGTACTTGGTTGCATCATGTAAAGGAAAAAGGAACAAAAAAAAGAGGGATTTCCCTCAAAAGGAACACTCCAAACAAGTAAGGGATCTATGGATTTGGGGTCAGTATGCTCGTTTCTACAATTTTTTTCTAAAAGAGCTCAAAACTGTCATCATTACTCGAATACATAAAACTAGGAGAATGACACAAAGAGAATGAAAATAAGGTAAAAGAAATTTTGTTTTGGGTCAACATGGAAGAGACATTATGGTCTCAACACTTTGCATCATTCCCAAAAGGAGAAACACAAGCAAAAAGAAAATAAAAAGGAAAAAGAAAAGGAAATTTTTTGGCTCAACATGGAAGAGACATAGGATGTCTCAACACTTTGCGTCATCCCCAAAGGGAAAACAAAAAATGAAAAAACAAAAGGACCTTTTGGGTAAACATGGAAGAGACATAGGGTGTCTCTACGCTTTGTGTCATCCCCAAAAGGAAAAAAAAAAAAGGAAAGGACCTTTTGGTTCAACATAGAAGAGACATAGGGCATCTCTATGCTATGTGTCATCCAGGCCAAAATAAAAACACAAAACAAAAGCGAAAACGAAAGGATAAAGCATCAAATATAGAAGAATGGAGGTACAAATAGAGGGATTATACAAAGAGAGGAGAACATTAAATGCACGTTACAGTGGAACACAATACACACATACAAAAGGAAAAAGAAAGAAAAATACTAGTAATGCAAAGGCAAGTTGACCACCAATCAAGTCATTCACCTCTCAATCTCAATTGGTATAAGTAGAAGATGAATAACACAACTAAGGGACAGGGAAAAATACATTACAAGGACAAGGCTAACAACATCTTGCCCCCACTGAATGTAAAGAAAGAATGAGCCAAGATAGGTGATGAGAAAGTTCATGTGCAATAGTGAGAATGGAAGAATTCTACAACTATATTGCATGATGAGGTTGTTTGGTGGAGTTTATGGGATGATAGGATAATAGTTAGTGTCATCAAAGTGATACTTATTCAGTATTTCCTTCAATGTTTGACACTCATCATTTTGTGTCCAAGAACATGATGGTATTTACAATAAGGTACATTGGAATCTTTAGGACGGATGACCAACCTATTCGTAGGTGGTAATAGGATAAGACCTCTATTTAAAAGCATTTGGAGTTTCCGTTCACATTAAGGTGGTGGATGGAGAGGAAAATTTAGTTTTTTCAATTTGTAAGGTCATTTACATTTACTAGATTCACCTTTTTCATGGGGCATGTGCAGGATGACCATGGAAAAAACATGCCCTTAAGTGGCGATAAAATTTAGAAAAATTAGAGTTAGTCAACTTGACGTAAAAATTTGAATAAGTTATCTATATTATTTCAAAAATATGTAAGAATAGAATATGTAGAAAATTGAATATAGTTTCTAAACAACTAAGTTTTTTTTTTTTTTTAAATCTATTTGGTGAAAATTTGAAATTTCAATGCAGTAGCACTTAAATATTAGGGAAAAAATAAGTAGGTGTATTTCTAACCACCCTAACCACAATAAAATGATAATCTTTTTATTTATAATGTTTTAGATATAAGTAGAGGACTCATGTCCTAATGTGATGCATATTTTTTGTAAATTTTTTTCCAAGCAAATAATTAATTATGATTTTTTTATTACAACTTTTAAAAATATAAAAACTCGTATGTTTGACCACGCTTAACTTGGACATAACTTCATGAAATTCATTTTTTGTTTTAATCCTATAGTATGCAAAGCATAGAATGTGGCATTTTGTATTCAAAAAATTTGATACCATTTGAAAGCTATAGATGTTTTTCATCAACCTATCAATCAAGACTTTAGTCATAATTCAAATAGAAAATGAATAATAATTATTTATTAAATTCAAAGTAAAGCATAATTTATATTGTTGAAAATCTGAGAATCTCCTTTAAAAACTCTTTTCGTTTCATCAATTTTGGGTTATAAAAAAGCCATCAGCCACATACCCTACAGATACCCATCGTATCACCACTTTTTGGCCCATCATGATCCTACACATACCCCATGGATTGAAGGAGGAAGAGGACCTAGGGGGATCCTAGCATCTTTTTTATTGGAATCATGTAAAGTTTGTTCACATGGAAGGAGAACATTCAAGTCAAGAGGGGAATCAAAGATCATTGTGCCATCATCCTGAAGTCTCCAATATTCAAAAGGGGGCTTGTTTTCATGAGGAGGATCTTGATAACCTAATCCTATTGTGTTTTCTTTTGTTGGTTTTTGTTCTAAAATTTGGTGAATGTCATGTTCGGTTGTTGTATCACATCCTTGTTTTCTTAAGATAGTAAAACCCTTGCCATAGGTTTCTTCAAGGTTGATTGGTGTGTTGATAACTTTGTTATCATAAAATGGTTGAGGATGTGGTTGTTTAGAGGAACTAGGTCCACCTATTGAAGGGAACTTAGGTCCATTGTTTATTTCAAGATGTAGGTATCCAAACATGTTAGGAGGTAAAACAGTAGGAAGATCTTGTGACTTCATGGATGGTTAAAAGGTTGCATTGGATTCAAGGTTGTCAAGGCATGAATTTAAGAACTTATTCATGCTATCATCATCTTCTCCAATGATGTCAACAGCATGAGGAGGACAGTCATGAGGAGTTGAAGGAGCATGAGGAAGCTCAAGGTCATTAGGATCACAACCAAAATCACAATTTGACATGTCAACTAAGGAATTTAGTGAGTTCCAAAACTTATTAAAGAAAAAATCCATGATGAAAGTAAACTAATATGCAAGAAAGAAGATAAAATAGAAAATCTGGAAAGTATGACATAAAATAATAGGAAAATACTATAATGCAGAAAAATGCCCAGAAAATGCCTAGAAATGCAATTCAAAATGTGTAGCTGGACTGATTCACCCAGGGTGGAAAATGAGTCTAGGGATGAGATTTTTTTGTGGTTTTTAGAAAATGTAAAGTGATTTTTATGTTTTTCATATGCAAAATCAAGATGCAAATGCAAAATTTGAGTTTTTGGAATGTTTTAAGGTGCAAAAATGAAATCTATATGAGATATTCACTAATGCAAGTTTGTAAACCCTAGGATGCAAAAAAAATGCAAAGGCTAATCTAAAAGCTAATGCTATGAGTCTTAGGATGTAAATACAATGTAAATCAGAAAGATAATGTGTTTAATATGTAGGTTCACCAAAATGAACAATCAATTTTTAGGTTGGTTCTATGTACTTCTCTTGCACTCTTAGGGTTTTTAACTTAAAAGGAGAGAGATAGAACCCAAAAATTGAGGTGGTTCCCTCAAACTAAGGAATGTATTGATCTAGAAGGATCCAAAAGATCTTAAAAATTCATAGTCTTAGAATCAAATGGAACCAACTCCATCACATAGGGCTCACCTACACGGTCCTGACGCAACTTGAATCGTGTCAAAAGCAGATCATACGCCCGAGATATGCTTGTTCAAAGTTTGGTCAACATGAGGTAAAAGCTGGTCAACTAGAAAAATTAATGATTATGGAATATTTCTATACAAGTTCCATCATGTAGATCTCATCGAGAGATTTTTGGCACATTTTGAATGGACCAAATCTGAGTCCATATTTGGAAGTTATGACTAGTCAAAGTTGCAGTCAAACTTGGTCAAAGTGGTGACATGGCATCACCAAAACTTGACACTTGGCATGAAATGTGGGAGATGACGTGGTTGGACTAGTGATTTGGCACTGACATGGACCAAATAAATGAATAAAATATGGATTAAACCATATTTGTTAAGGAAAAAACATATGGTTTAAAAATTAAAAAAAAAGAGAGGATTTGGTGGGATTTTATCCCTTAAAATCCTCTTGCGTTGCCCATAAAACAAGGAGAGAAATAAAGCCCGTAAACTCATATTTCAACAAATTAACCCCTTTAACCACCTTTTTCATATTTCAACAAATTAGGATATTTTAAGGGGCTTAAAATAATTGGTTAAAGATTTTTATGATTTAAAGGAGGTTTATGAATATTTTCAAATATTTTTATATGTAAAATATAGGGGGGTTGTAAAGATTGTTACTTGTCATGGGTGATATGGGCTGATTTTCAAAATCATTAGATTTTAGCCATATTGAGTAAATAATTTTGTATAAAAGGGGGAGAGTTTTGGCTTGAGAATTAATCAAGTTTACTTGGAGAAATAATTCGAGTGTGAGAAATTTTGGAGGAGAAGAATTACAAGGTGTTATTATACACCAAAATTGTAAAAGTGAGAGAGATTGTGAGGAATTTTGTGCAGGTTTGGAGCTTGATATTGTAGGAAGGCATCTTCAGGTGCTTGGCGATATTAATGAAAGTGGTCCAACATTGAGAAGTAGACCTAGAGGCGTAGTCCTTTGAAGGAAAAACTTTATTATCAACCTGCGTTATCTCCTCTTCTATCTTATTCTTCTATCGTCTATTTATCATTCTCTCTATTTCTTTTCATTTTTCAATTCACTATTTGAGTTCTAATTACAACATTTCAGTAATTAGTTAATTTCATTAAGTTATATAAACATGAACCTATTTTTTAATTTCAGTGGTTAAACAACATAGTCACACAATTCTATTATGATCGAGAAAACTTCTGTAATTAGGAGTTAAGTGCAATAATTTTGTCACTTTCTAATTCCATATCAAATTGGTATCAGAGCCTCTTAACAAGAAATTGCAAAAGTGAATGTTAACTAGGTTGAAATTGAAGCAAGGAGAAGGTGCACTTACAAATTTCAATCCTAAGATCAGAAAACAAAGGTCTTTTCCATGATAAAAAATGGCAGTTGAACAAAGTCATATGGATCTTGATGAGAAAGCTTTCCAGAAAGCATTTCTTGAAATGAAGGCTATGGTGGAAGTTTTTTACCAAGACAGACAAGAGTGATAGAGGAAAAAGGAACTCAAGAAAAGAAAGAAGAATGAAGGTGAATCCAATTCAAAAGATGATAAAGGTAAAGGAGTAGGAGGTGGTAGTGATCCTCCTGAACTTCCATCTCAATCTTCTTCTTCATCCTCTTCATCTTATTTGTCTACTTATTCAAAAAAGAAACAACTTGTATAGTCTAAAGCTAATACACCTTTGTTAAAGCTTGATGTTAAATTTGAATTGCCAACTTCTAATGGAGAACTAGATGTAGAAAAACTTGATAATTGGATAAAACAAATTGAAGTTTATTGTAGAATTCAAAATTTTACTAAGGATTCTCAAAAAATTCAATTAGCCACTCTTTGCATGGGAGGCACAGCCTTGATCTGGTGGGAGAGCAGAACTCAGGAAGATATAAGCCAATATGGTAAAATTATTTCTTCTTGGTTTGAGTTTGTAGCTGCATTAAAGAAACAATTCTATCCATTAGGTCATATAATTATGCAAAAAGTAGTAATGAATTGGAAATCATTAAAGCAATAGAAAGGACAAAGTGTACAGGATTATACATAAGAGTTTAGGAATAGAGATTTAATTTTGAGCATTCCATTATATACACAAGAAAATTTGTTAAAGTATATAGGTGAATTACATGAAAAGTTGAGGCATAAAATACTTATGTTTAATCCAACTAACCTTGATGAAGTTAGTGTGCAAGCTATCCATTTAGAAACAAGCTCAAGGAATAGCCATGACAATCTATTGATGAACACAAGTAAGCACAAAGGAAGCAAGAAAAGGAAAGAGAAATCACAATGGACAACTACTGTAAAGAAAGAGGATGAGAAGCCTTATTGCTCACATTGCAAGAAGGAAGGGCGTGAAGATGAAAGATGTTGGAAACTGCATCCCAATCAGAAGCCAAAATGGTTCAAAGATTGAAAGGGTAAGCAAAAGATCACAACTATCGCGCATGATCTTAGATCGGATTCTGATGATGAAACCAAAGTCATAGTTGTGGGTAGAAAAGGTAACATTCATGTTATCAGTACTAGTTCCCATGCTTCTTCTGTAAAGTGTAATGAAGTCCCTATTGAAAGGAAAAGGAATGAGTTGTTTCATATAAGGGCTATTGCAAAACAAAGTAAAATTGATACTCTCATAGACAGTGGATCACAAGTGAATTTAATCTTTGAAAAAGTTTTTAAGAATTTGGGATTAAAAACAACACCTCATCCTAAACCATATCCATTGGGTTGGGTGCATGATAATTCTCGGTTACAAGTGTCAGGGAAATGTCATAGATGAGGTAGAGTTAGATGTAATTCCACTTGACATCTATGGGATAGTTCTAGGTAGTACTGACTTATATGACAAAAAAGAAATTTTATACAGGGAACATAAAAGGTATCATTTGTTTAAGGATGGAATTGAATTCATTGTGAAAAATCATCACTTGGAGAATGATAGATCTATTGTAAACACATGACATATGAAGATGATTATAAATGCAAGCAATGCTTTAACTCTTATGTCTGTAATAGCTAGTGATACTAAGCATGAAGATGATAGGGTGTCACAGACAACACAGTGTGAGGATCAGTTGCAAGCACAATTAAGCCTTTAGCCAAAGGTGGTAAATGAGGGTTTGAACAATTCATTTTCTAACAATGTTCCTATTCAGGAGATCCAACACGTTGACACTTTTTCCTTCACATCAGTTTATTCATTATTGTTGCTTGTTATTCTACTAGTTAGTTCTATGTGGATGATGGATGTGACAGTGAATATTGATGAGTATACAGTTAATTGTACCAACAATGCTATCTCATTTTTCTTCATGTTTCTGATGGGTCATATGTTCAAGATTCTAGTGGGGTGGACATATGGTATTGAGAAAGTGGAGTGACAATGCCCTAGCTTAAATTCTATGTAAAAATAGACTTTTGGAGGTCCAAAAGCTTCTCAATTGGGAGGAATGATCTAGGAGGATCTAGAAGATCTTAAAAATTCACAGTCTCAGAATCATATGTAACCATCTCCATCGCATAGGGCTCACCTACATGGTCTTGGTGCAACTTGAATCATGTCAAAAGGAGATCGTTCGCATAGGATATGCTTGGTCAAAGTTTGGTCAACATGAGGTCAAAGCTGGTCAACTAGAAAAATTAATGATCATGAAATATTTCTATACAAGTTCCATCATGTAGATCTTGTCGAGAGCTTTTTGACGCATTTTGAATGGACCAAATCAGAGTCCGTATGTGTTAGTTATGACGAGTAAAAGTTGTAGTCAAACTTGGTCAAAGTGGTGATGTGGCATCACCAAAACTTGACACTTGGCATGACACGTGGTAGATGACATGTGTGGAATAGTGAGCTGGCACTGATATGGACCAAATAAGTGGAAAGAAATATGGATTAAATCATATTTGTTAAAGAAAAAACATATGGTTTAAAAATAAAAATAAAAGAGGATTTGGTGGGATTTTATCCCTTAAAATCCTCTTGCCTTGCCCATAAAACAAGGAGAGAAATAAAGCCTATAAACTTATATTTCAACAAATTAACCCCTTGAACCACCTTTCTCATATTTCAACGAATTATGATATTTTAAGGGGCTTAAAATAATTGGTTAAATATTTTTATGATTTAAAGGAGGTTTATGAATATTTTCAAATATTTTTATATGTAAAATATAAGGGGATAGTGAAGATGATTACTTGTCATGGGTGATATGGGCTGATTTTCAAAATCATATGGTTTTAGCCATATTGAGTAAATAATTTTGTATAAAGGGTTTGTGCAAGATCATGGGGGTCCAAAAAGTGGTGATGTGAAAAAAAGGTGTTTTTAACACGCCCAAAAATGTGAAATTCGCGCCTTTGACTTTTTGCAGACCCAAGTACAATATCTGTTTTGGTTTGGTAATAGCAAACCAAAATGGATATCCGTTCTTTGTGTTATAATTAAAAAAACCCAAAGAGGTCATGTTATCTAATATAATATAATATAATATAATATAATCTAATATTATATTGATATTATATTATATTATATTATATTATATATTATATTATAAATAATATAATATATATTATCTATAATAATATGTATTATATTAAAATTAATATATATTATAGTATAGTATAATATATATTATATTATAATATATGTATACATCCAAATTTGGTCTGGAGAATATTAATTAAATATTGATTATTTAGTTAATGAAATCTTTATTCCTCTACTATATAAATAAATTGCCAAATTTATTTACATAGTTCCTATTTTCTTAATTCCTCTTTTCTAATTCACCTTCTTCATGATTTAATTGAAATAAACAAATCTAACTATTTTTTTATTTTATTTTTTATTCCCTCTCATTAAATTTGAATTTGTCACATTTCTACATAATATTTTTACTTCCTTCCACCTCACCCTCCAACTCATCATGTGGCACATGAAAATAATTATTCTTATTTTCTAAAATTGATATTTTCTCTCAACAATTTGAACCAACTTCAAGACACATGGCTTCCTCAATTGATTCCCTTCCACATTTGGCAAGATTGTTATACTAAAGGGAACAATTGCCTTGTTTTCTCCATCCTTCTCATTCCTCATTGTCAGTTTTTCCAGATCAGATCTTAATCGTTCATTACTGCCAACTCACCTAATGTCTTGGTGAAATCTATAAATTGAGGCCCATTTACAACTTTTTCATAAGGAGCATTGGCATACCATTACTCTGCAGGAATTCATTCAAGTCTTTTGAGAGCTTAGTTTTCATTTTCAATTCAACAGTTAGAATAGATTACAATTCATATTAGAATCATGGCTCCTTTAGATGTTTCTTAGTTTGTTCAACATTTATAATCATTTCCATTTCATTTCCATTTAGTTTAATTCTGTTTTACATCATTTCCATATCACTTTGTATACATTAGTTCTTTCATCATGTCATGTCATCATTTCATTTAGCTGAATCATTCAATCATGTAGATGTAGATTTAGATTTTGCATTGTAGTTAAATAGGCTACTCATTTCTTAGGTGATGTCCCAGTGATTAGTGCACAAATAAGGTTTGAGAGCATAATTACTAGGACATTTAAGAATAGAGGGAGATGGAATGTTTTTAAGGAATTATGTTATCAAATTATTCTTTGGTTAAGTTAGTTTTCCTTACTGTAATACATTTCATCTAATTGTGTGTTATTTGTTACTATAACTTGCATATTTTCTTACACATAAATTGGCACCCACTGTGGGACCTAGCCCCTGTTATTTTGATATTTTCTAGAAAGTGTGTTTTGCAAACTCAGACGAAGATTTCTTTGGCGGAACCACTAAATTCTCTGGCTCTTTGAAAATATTGTCTGGCGCATACACCAATTGTTTCGTGCAATGAAGGATTTCTCTGGTACATGCACACCATTCTGTGGTGCATCAAGGAGTTTTTGTGGTGCTTTTACCTAATTTTGTGGCACTTTTAACTAATTCTATGGTGCTTTTACCCAATTCTATGGTGCTTTTCATTAATTCTACGGTGCTTCTACCTTTTTAGAACATCTGCTTATTGTAGGGTGAAGCCACAATAGTGGTTTACAATTGAAGTGAGGAAGGAAAAATCATAAAAAATGAATGCATGGCAAAAACTTGATTTTAGGGGTTCATACGAACCTATTGGTTCAACCAATCCATTAGGGGTTCGCTAGAACCTAGGTTCAGGCAACCATTTTAATGCTTTCCCGCCAAAAAGGCCAATAAAACCCCTTATAAAGGGAGGTTCGAATGAACCCAGTTCAAATGAACCCTGGTTCGAGCGGCTCCCAGAGGTTCGCTCGAACCCCTAGAGGTTCATTCGAACCCCCCTTTAACCTCATCCCCCCCTGAAACACAAAAAAAACCCCGAATTTTGGCACTTCGGAGCTCAAGTTGAGGATGAAAATGGATGAATCTTCACAAACCCAACTGGAATCAGGTAGTCCTCAGAACGAGCTATCTAATGAATATAATTTTAATATGTTTTGGTTTTATTATGTATTTGTTTTTTTACTTTTATTAAACATAGGTTTTTCATCGAAAATGAAGGCCTTTGTACTGCACATGTGGAAAAATAGCAGATTATCAAAAAAAATTGAAAAATATGAGTGCACCAGATATTGAAGATCTTGATCCAACAAAAAAAAAAGAATTTCGATATATACAAAAATTCTGAATTGTAATTGGTTTGACTTCAAAACTTGATTAAAGAAAAAATATTCAATAAAATCTATCTAACCAAGTGGAAGCACTAGATATCAGAGTTACAAATCTAAATTCAAAAGAATTAGAATTTTATCCTTCATGGAAAAAAAGTTATGCGTTATACGGTGTGTGTCACTTTTTAAAAATGTTGTTTTTTGAAAAAAATCAGTTTTCATGGGAGATAGAAAAAGAAGTGCAATTTGATTCCAAAAATTTTGAAAAAATATTTTTAGAATCTAGAGACAAAATGTGACGAGACTCTAGTTTGCATCATCTTCAAATTCTTCACGGATTAGCCACTATAGGTGCCCGAATGTGAAGAGTTAGTTAAAAATAATAATTTCAGTGTCTAGTTTGGCCAAAAATTGTAAACCACTATTGTGAGATCACCCTATAATGGTGCTTTTAATTTCCTCTGTAACTTTCTTCTAAGGCTGAAAACTGATATGTGTTTTTCTATTGTGCAGATTTCATAAAACGTTGCCAAAGACTTTGTTGAAACTCAAGAATGCTAGTCAAAGAAAATTTATGATAAACTATTGATAAATTTGATGTAGGGGTTGGATTTAATGTATTTCCTTCTTGCTTAAATTAGGAATCTAGACTAATTAACAAGGAAAGAACCCCATATCTGCTGCATGTGTGAATGGTAGGCATATGCTCTCCCCTTAACTGGGTGATACAAAATCCAAAACCATTAATTTTCATTGTCTTTTGTGTGTGTGAATGGTAGGCATATGCTCTCCCCTTAATTGGGTGACCAAAAAGCCAAACCCATGCTTGTTTATCTGCAAGTGTAAGTAGGGTATACAACATGGGTTCTCTCTTTATTCATACGAAATAAAGATCAATCAAACTACGGGTATACTCAGTTGCTTTTGTTTATCCTAGAGGGCCTGCCTTGTGGGAAAAATTACTCACCCAAGGGAACGACCCAACCACTAACAAGCTAAATCCAAGCACATTTCCAACCGGTAAATGGGTATGTGCAGGATCATCATGGAAAAATAAGGCCCTTAAGTGGCAAAAATATCAGAAAAATTAGAGTTAGGCAACTTGATGTAAAAATTTGAATAGGTTATCTATATTATTTCAAAAATATGTAAGAATAGAATCTATAGAAAATTGAATGTAGGGCATATGCAGGATCATGGTATGCCAAAAAGTGGCAATGGAGAAAAAAATACGTGTTTCTACAACTCAAAAATGTGAAAATACCGAGTTGACTTTATGTGGCTCAGGTGACTACTAAAGCAAAGCCCAAACCTAGATTTCAAAATCGGATATCCGATCCAAATCAGATATCTGATTTTCGACACATATATATACTTCTATTTTGGCCCGATTAAAACTCATTCTCATTTGACATTTGCTTAGCTAGAAGCCAGGTATGCCGTTGAAGGATGATTCTGCAAATCAGATATCCGATTTGGTGCAAATCTATCTTCAAAAGGTTAGATTCTTGATTTTTTGTTTGCTCTAATCAAATTTTCAATTAGATTTGTGTAATTTTACTTGATTTTTTTCAAAATAGGGTTTTTTGATAGATTTTTTATGAAAAATTTGAGTTTAGCATGGATTTTGATGAAAATTGAATGTTTACAATGGATTTTGACTTAAAAATAGTGTTTTTTATGTATTTGGATTAAAAATTAGAGAATTTTATAGATTTTTGTTAAAAACGAGAGTTTTTGTTGGATTTTTTAAAACAACTAGGGTATTTTTATAATATTTTCATTTATATTGTCTAATTTTAATTAGATTGATTTGTTTTTATATTTAATTAGGCATTATGGCTGCTCACAATGAAAATGGACAAATTCCACCACCTCCACCACCTCCACCTCCACCTCCTCCACCTCCACCACCTCCACCTCCACCACCTCCACAACCATCAATTCAAGAATTAATTTCTAAAAAATTGCAACAATTAAGGGGCATTTCTGAAGTTTATACGAGAGTCCCTCAATTATCTGAGATGTGAAACACAATGAAAGAAATAATTAAAAACATAGAAACCCTCTCCTCGCAACATAATGCCTTTCATTCATGGCGAGAAGACATGAGAGAATATTATGCATGTGAATTGTCCTATGATGATGTGAAAGATCTTGGAATAACCAAAGCCCAAATAGCCTCTTTATTTGTTAACCCCCGTACTAGTTTGCCAGTTAATGTTAATAAAAAAAACTTTCTATAAAATGGTGCACTCATAGAGACATTGTAGAAAACTTTTGGGATCGTTGGTGTATGGTTTTTTTGAAACCACCCAACAACAATTGTGATATACCATTTTACTTTATAAAAAAATTATATGCTGAGTTTGTGTTAGGGCATCATGTCAATTACTTTGACATTAGACCCTTCCAGGGCGTTGGTGGAGGTATGCCCCAGGATAGACTAGGGGTAGTTAGAGTAATACCCTGCCCATATGTTCCCCTCCCTTGCCTTCCTCCACCACCTCCAGTATACCATCCAGATATTATGCAGGATGCAGCCACACAGACTATCCACGTTATTCACTCTTTGAGTGGTCTTTTGGTTTCGCATGCTTCTGTAGTAGCTCAGCCACATTCTGGTGATTTTGGTGATAGCTCGAGTGCTGCTGCATCATCCTCGTCAGGTCCACATATTTGTGTACCACATACTTGCTCCATGTGCTACCAAATATGCTTGGGTCCTCTTGTACAGCCTGTCGAGCATCCCTTAGACACTTCTGATTATGACTTCTATGATGTGGACATTATAGATCAAATGCAGGGGAGTGGAGCACACCATACAGAGTCCTCTCCTACTAGAGAGGGGGACATTGGAATAGTGACACAAGTAAAATTTAAGTTGTGAATTCATAATTGCATTTGTTTTTAAATGAATATTAATAAGAGATAGTATAATGTACTAATATTTATTTACATGGTCTATTTAATAGTTGATGTCTGAGGAGGAGCTGACACAAGTGACGAATAGCACCCTGAGGGCCATTTCATTTGGCCTGGACACGCACATAGCATATATTTTTTCACTTACTCATTTACATTTATTTATTATATACTTTATTGTCCTTTGAATTGTCATTAATGAAATTATATAATAACTTATATGTTTATCTTATTTTCCTCTTGTAGGAAATACCTTGTGCGATCGAGGTGTAGCCTTGTCCAGATTATGGAAGTGTAATGTTGGATAAGGGGAAGGTAATTGAACTCAAATTTGATTGAATTAAGAATTTTAAAATCTTATATTGATTATACATATATTGACATAGATTGGTAGTTTCATATATACTTGTCATTTTTATGTGCAGGGAATTATGAGCTATACGTCCTCGTTGACAAGTGACACAACGCCCAAAGCAATACGTATTGGAAAACTTGAAGGAGTAGGTGTTGAAGCACCTCAAGGAGGAGGTGTCGAAACACCTAAAGGAGATAAAGAAAAAGATCAACCTAAAGAAGTATGTGTTCATTTTATTTTGTGTTTGGTATTTATATGTTCCTAATGCGACAGTGTATGCTAACTTGGATCGCACATGTTTGTTCACCTATATGAATTGAGAAATTACAAAAGATGGTTTTGGGTAGGTTCTTTGAGGGCATATTACAGAACTCATTGCTTTGAAGGCAGATATTTTTAGGTAATCAGACTACACAATTTTGAGTTCAATTATGGTATGTATAATGGCTGATTTTGATATTAGTGACTGATTTTAAATTATATAGTATAACTAATCTCAATTGTGGTTTGAATTTTTCTTGTGCAGCTACCTTCAGAGGCAACGAGTGCTTCAAAGAGGCTCCATTTTGATGATCCACCAGTAGTTTAGAATGAGATAGACATTTTGGTATGTAAATATTGAATAGATACCGAGATGGCATATGCCACATATTGTAAAAAAAAATTGAGTTGGCGTTGATGCCATTTTTGTATATGGACATACACTTGATTATTGGATAATTTGATATATAGAAGTTGACAATCGAAATTTAACTGCCTCCTCATGTGCATGATTAAACTCTTTGAAATTTTAATCAAGTGAGCAATGGTTAAATATCTTGATGTACACTAGCATAAAAAGAATGGTTATATTATTTAGTTTATTTATATTGCCCCAATTTCATTTGCATGTTTCAAACTCAAAGCATTACTTCCACATTGCATAAGTAACAACTAGATGCTGATAGATGAAAAATATCGAATTACAATATATTTTTTTACAAAGAAGTCAACCTAGCGGTTATGCAATTACTTCATAGTACATAACTAATAATTAAAAATTTATTCATATTATTGATTACATTGCATTACACATCTTTCAAACTCAAACCATTACTTCACATTGCATAAACATCCACTCCAAGCACCTATCCTTGATGTACCCGCCTTTTAGCTCAATCAAATAAATGCTAGGCACCAATTTCAATTAGTCTTGTCAGTCTAGGTGCCTATTCTCATCCATCATGCCACTCAAAACATCATTTTAGATCCTCCCAGGCACCATTTTTACCTGCTGCTCACTGCTTCATGACTGCTAGGCACACTTTCAAAAGCCTCATGTCGCTAACTCACCTTCCAGTTAGGTGCATGTTTTGGCTGATGCTCTATAACAGACCTCTCCTTCTGCCACTTAACATTGATAAAGCATATACCTAGGCACCCTTTTATGTATGCTTTGATACTACAAATGAATGCCAACTGACTTTTAGGAAACTTTTTCTCATTGTCATCGTTTGTTCATTCCTATATTTCTACTATATCTGCCTTGGAATGCTTCTCAGTGGATTGATAAGTCACTATGACAAGATCAGATAGAAGTGACATACTAGAAAACTATGAAATGTGCAAGTATGAAAATTAAAATAAACAAAGAGTAGAACTTTATCTTTGAAGATACTTTAGCAGGTTGGAAACATGAATACCAATGCTACAAATAATTTTTTCTTTCACTGCCAAGCAAAACACAGCATGCTGAAACATTCCAACACAATGACAAAGGCATGTCACACATATAATGGAATCATCTTTATATATACACTAACACATACCTAGACTTTCAAATTAAATTAATTAACCCATGCAAAAACAAAATCACAAGAACTCAAGAGCACACAAATTAGTCACTCACACACAAACTGTAACCAAGCTAGCTTATGAGATTCAAGAAAATAGGTGTAATAAGAAAACCTTCACAGTGATTTAACTCCAAAAGTTTTTTCGATCCACCAATTCACCAAAGTTTCCATCATTCTTTCCCTTTTCTTCATATTCCATAATAGGATATGGTTCTCTTTTCAACCTCTTTGCTCTACCCCTTTTCGTTTGATTTTGATCTTCTAGGTTCTTATTGTGTATGTTATTACTTGTATTTTCATTATTTTCCAGAGAGGGTGATGGTTCCTTCTTTGATGTAGTTGGCCTCCCTCTTTTAACCCCTTTCTTTCCCATTGCTTTTACTAGCATAGCTTGTGATTCTATAGTCACTATCAGGTTGAACAAGAGGAGCAAGTAAACAAACATAATTTGCAATCTTTCCTTCCTTTATTTATTTCATTACCCTAGTTACTACTTTCAAATTTGACTAAAACATTATTCAAAATGCAGCGTATATGGTATAGTACAATGTGGCATGAAAATGAAACTCTGCTTCATACAATATAATAATCTACTTCAATTGGAGTCCAGTATAAAATATATTAAAGGAGGACTATATCTAATAAGAACAAGATAGAGATTAATAACTTGGATGAATCACTTGTAACCAAACTCAGTAGCCCAAGGGAAGACTTTCCAACAACCCATAAAAATGATCTATAATATCATGAAAAAAGTAAAGCATCAGTAAGTCAAAGTAGGGCAATAATTTTGGAGTTTTAAAGCGTCAAAAGAACTTTGGGAAAAAATAGCTCAATAAAGTAAATCTTAAAAATTTGTTGTTTTGTACCATTCAGAAAACAGTAACACTACTTAGCCTAATAATAATGAACTACTTAGCCTTAAATATGTATTCATAAATTCAAATTGTCTCCTCTGCCAACTTTCATTAAGTCAAAATCATATTTATTTATTTGGTTTTCTTCCATATGGGAGTTGGTTACAGGAGGGATGTGACAATTATCTTATGTGATAATTATGTGGGATTTGTTTTTATAATTATTGTAAGCATAAGGC
>VDFB02030468.1:0-20137 GCA_007258455.2 Sequoia sempervirens
ATATCTAGAAGGATTATTTAAATTAAAGAGGATTTTGTGGTTATTTTTGTCACAATGATTAAAAATGATTTTACAGTGCAACTAGCTTGCTATTTTCAGTCAAGATACAAGTCATGAAAGTCGAGGACATACCACGAAGATGGTACTCTACTTCAAACCCTCAACCTCACTTAGTTTAGTCTGGTTACATGGGGATATTAAGGAAGTTGGTAAAAAATTAATATATATCATTTTTTGTTTGCGAAGGAGAATCTTGTGAGATTCAATATGGTAGTGGACCAATATCTGGTTTCTTAAGTAAAGATGATGTAACAGTTGGGAAACTTGTTGTGAAACATCAGGTTAGTTTTTTTTGGATGTTAAGGCTTCTCAGTTGGATATCAAAGATCTTTTCTCATCAACTTAATTTGGAATTCATGTATAAATTGATTCGTACATGGTGTTGATCTTTACTCAAACAACACATGATCCAAGGTTGAAATTTTTGTTGTCTAATTGAGTCTGATGGCATTCTTGGGCTTGGTTTCTAGGAATTTTTTGTTGATAATGTTGTTCCAGTCTAATTAGTGTTGATAGCCTTCATTCTACAATGTAAAATTCATTCTATAATATGAGCATATCACCTTTCTTAAACTTTGAACAAGGTTCTGAAATCAAAAGTTCAATATGCACATTTCAAGCCTATGTTGAACACTCTAATTAAGGCATCTGTTGACAAGGCTATAGTTTTTTAATTGATTTATCTTTCTGTTGTGTTTGGAATTTTGTTAACTTGCAATATATAATGCACTTTTATTCTTTCTGAATTGATACTAATAGTGATTTTTTGGTTGTATTGAGGCACGACTTCATTCATGGTGGAAAAGGTAGCACCCTGTTGCTCATATCAGATGGCATGTTGCATGTAAAGGAGGAAAGATTCTAGTTGGGTTATTGTTGACTGCAATGAAGGAGAGAGCTTCATATATGGGACATGATCAACACTATCCTTCTTGGATTCTACATGTTATAGCTTGCTCTAGGAAGATTGTCCATCTTGTAGAATTTTTAAGAGATGAAAGAGGCATGTTCTTGCATTGAAGGGCTTCAAGCATGTGTTTCCATCATTGTAGAATTTTTTTGGATAAGTTTATTTCTTGTAATCATTTTTGTGCAATAATGTAACTCATATTTTTTTAGTCTTGTGACTGAAAAATAACAATTGTAATACTCTATTTCTAAGTTGTAATTAGAACACATTTCTTTTATTAATAGAGTTCACCAATTTTTCCTTCTCAATGGTTATCTTAGTGTGTGCTATTGATGATTGGTGTATATTTTTGTGTTTTATGCTTGAATCCTCAAATATTAGTTAATTAAAATGACTAACTATACTAATAATTGACATCAATTAATTATTAAATTGACTAAATATACTACCAATGGATAGAAATCAATGAGCAATGAATAAAAATGACTAAATAAGTGACTAGTTAACAACAATCAGTGACTAAATATATCAGTGAATAAAAAAATGACTAAATAAGTGACCAGATTACAACAATCAATGACTAAATCAACAACTAAATAAGTGACCACTTAAATATATCAATGAATAAGAAAAGACTAAATAAGTGACTAGATTATAGCAATCAATGACTAAATATATCAGTGGAAAAAAAGTGACTAAATAAGTGACCAGATCACAACAATGAATGACTAAATCAATGACTAAATATACTACCAAATCGATCAATCAAAACAACCAATAAATGACTAAAAATGGTTTAGTCATCAATCTGGTTGCGTTATATATAATTGGAAATAAACTACTAGTGGTTGTGTGACCAACTGTAGTCATTTATAAGTAGTTTTTAGTAGTTTATTAAATTTTTTCTACTAGTGTTTGAACACTAGCACACCACGCGAACATCTACGTGTTGTGCGAGCGTCCTGTGGCATTTTAACATTCAAAAAATCATTTCTAAACACGTTTTCCACTTGTCACTTACCTTTGTCGATGGTAACGACTCGAGATGCCTTGTAACAGCTCAGGAAGCTTCTTTTCTCTCTTTAAAAGCTATATTTTCAATCCATTTGTTTTCCTCTTGATCTCTCCCTCTTGGGAATACACTCTCCTTTCCCTCTTTACTCTCTTGCTTGCACAAATCTCTCACTTGTTACAGCAGCTTCAAGCAATCTTAAGCTCTTATAGTGTTATTTGTGGCTCTCTTGGCTCTCACAACCCTATCTTTTGTCCTTGCTCTCTTTGGATTAATTAAACCTTGCAGTTGATATCTCTCATCTACACTTTAGGCTCAAAAAAATCAAGGTGGATTTCCCTTTTCATAACATCATTTTCAAGTCATAACTATTTAGGGTGGTGTTAGCACATCCAACTTACTAAGCAATAATGAGTCATTACTCCTCTTGAAAAGTAGAAAACTACTCTAATGTTCCTTTATAGTCAGGGCTTGACCATGTGGGACAACAAAGTGGTCATTGCTAACTTGTTTCAACAAGGGACCTAGGTTGCTATATTTTTTGGAAATGATCAAGTACTAACATGCAATTGACAATAATAGATCTAAGTGTTTGGGAAACAAATTACATGTTCAAATTTACAATCTAGATTTATATTAATAAAATGCTCTTTTCAATTATTTCAAATTGATTTTAAAGAATAGTTAAAAGATAGAAGGGTAATAAGAGAGAATTAAAAATATCCTAAATTAAATGAACAATGATAAAACATGTTTTATTAACCAATTCTAAATGTTCTAATAAAATATCACAAACCATTATTAAAGAAAATATACATTTGTGTTTGTTGTTAAGAACAATGCAATATTCAAAGGAAATATAAATAGACCTAATATTTTCATATTTTATCCAATCAAAATGTCATTAAACATACAAAAATCTAAGATAAAATCTTAATTCCAAAATAAAATACAAGATTCCATTAATTTATTCAACTTAGAAAAAATAGAACAGTCATACCATTACCAATACACGAGAATGAGACACATGCAAAATATGCATAATCCTTTGATTTATCAAAATTATGATCTTCACAAAGTCAGTGGGAAAACCCACATTGAGAATGCATAATTTTATTATGCAACAATACATCAAAATCAAATCCTTTGAAATGATCCAATATCAAAATTATATAGGACATTGGATTCATGAAATTGTGAATTTAAACAAAAAGAAAATTGAAACTAACTCTAATGCCACAAATCTAATTGATTCCAACTGAAATTACAATTCAAGGCTAACTGGGAACCCTAGTTTTAGTTCCTATCTAACTAAACCTTAATTAAGGAAGCAAAAAAGCTAATTGAAATTCAACACCAAATTTTGATTTTACAAGTTGGGTATTGTATTTTTACAACACTTTATTCAAAAAGGACACAACAACATCAAGAATTCCTATCCGCAATCAATTAGAGAAGATATTGTTGAATGTTGATATCACTTCATTCATTTTCTTCATCGGTGGGCCCCAATGGTATTGGAGCTTTATTCTTTGATTGAAAGAAAAATTATCCATATGTTCCTATAGGCTAACGAAGGTTGTTAACTCCTTCTCGAAAGAATAAAGCTTTTCCTTTTTATTCATTTATTTCTCAATGGTAGACTAAGTGACTTGACCCTACATTTGGTTCTTCAATTCTTCCACCATCTTACTAGGAGACTTCACCAAAAAAGGAATTTCCCAAAATGTGTAGTCTAAGTCTTCTACAAATTAATGAACCTTGGCCATGGCTCACTCTACCAGACTTGTGTTCTTGTTCAACCTTGACATGCACTTATTTAGGATCTTAACTCTCAACTCTACAACTCTTAACCATTTAAGAATCTTATCCTAATCTTGTTCTTCAATTACTACAACTTTGATGAGATCCTTAGTAGGAATTTCCTTTATTATTTGCAAAATTGGGATGTAATCTTCCTAAACTAATAGTTTCTTATCTATACCCAATTCAAATTGTTGGACTAGACTATTTTCAACATTAATGCAATGATAAGAATTTATTTATTTCTTCAGCACTCTATTAGCTAAGGATAAAAGATTCGATTTCCATTGCTTGGTTGTTGGGATCCATCCTTCAAGATCATAATTCCAAATCTCTCCCTTCAGTGTAGCTTGCAATGTGAACTTGGGAGTTGTTATATCCATTGGTCCAACCAAGTTTGTGATAAATGTTGTCAACTGGGCCACTTGAGCTTTAAGCTCTTCCTTGGTATTCTCATATTTCTACATCCCCTTTAGGATAACAAAAATAGACACCTAGAGAGATTGTTACTCTCCTTCTCTTGTATGTCCTCCCAGATCAACTTGTCTAATCTAGAAATATTCAGGCCACATCTCCAATTCAATCTTATCCACCAGAGGGATGAATATTTTAGCAATTTTATTTATGTTCTCATACATGGTGACTATGGATATTCTCCAAGCTTTTTTCCTTCATTTTACGAGAGATTCGAAGGCTTATAATAATACGTTCAAACTCTTTTCTGAGTTGTCTTCCACATATGTTCTATGTCTCCTTTGAATGGTATGATTTAGCCAGATGGGCACAGTGGAGGACACTTCTATAATGAGAGTTCTAAGGGATGATTTTTTTGTTGTGGTATCCTTCTAAATAATCTTGTTTAGTCTCCCTTTTTTTAGTTTCCACTCTTGTCTCCTCTTCTCCCCAAACATTTTCATTTTGAGTTTCTCCCACCTAGTCTAGTTCTTGCTCCACATGTTCTTTAGTTGTGGTTTCCTTAGCAAGGACTTCTCTTTGTACTTCTCCCTCTATAGATATTTCTCTTTGTATCTATCCTTCTTCTAATACCACTTCTTCAACTAATTCCCTTATTAGTGTTTCCTCCTCTCAAACAGGTGGCTCAATTTTTGGAATAGGAGGAGGGAGGTCATGTGAAGGAGGAGGAAGTGGAGGTGGAGGAGTTGAAGAAATATTAGGAGGTGGAGAGGGTGGATGAGATGGAGGAGGAGTATGTGATGGAGGAGGATAAGGAGGGAGAGAAAGTAGCAGGGATTCATGTGGAGAGGAGGAAGAATAAGTTTGTTGAGCTTCTCTTTGTGCAGCTCTTTCTTCAAATAGCTACTCTGGTTCTTTTCCATTTGACCAAATTTTCTTCTTCCTCAACATCCTCTTTCCTCAGATCGATATCAATTTTTTCTTTCTCCTTTCTCTTCTTCCATGTAACCTTAGGAGGTGAAACCTTCTTTACCTTGGTTTTTGAAGCAGAGGATCCTTCTCTTTCCTTATTTTTCTTTAACTCTTTAATAGGCTTTGGAAGCTCCATCATCAAAGAAGGATACTCAAGCCACTTAAGAGAGTGATCTATGATACTAGTTTTCCTCACCCCAATTTCATCATTTTCATGCACTGAGCAATCTTTATTGAAGATTGGTTGGTTATATATTGAAATGTGGGGTAAAACCTAGGGTTAAATCCACTTTCCCATTGATTTCATTAGAATACCAGCCACAAGGCCAAGAGATTGACTTTCAACCTCAATGTTGAGCCAATCAGACCTGGGTTGGATTCTTTAAGACAACAGGAAAGGTCTAAGAATGAATTAGAAATGTTTGCAATGATTAACCTGATCAAACTACAAGACTTAATATTTACATAAAATGAAAATTCTTGAAAATGCAGGAACAAAAATGATTGTTTATGTGATAGGTCAGATTTGAGTGCTAGAAAATGAGCAGAAAGCAAAAGAGTGCAAACAACACTAAAAACTACCTACACCTCAAGATTAGCCTAGTTGGAAACAACACAAAATAAGAACAACAAATGGAACCTTTTACTTTGTATTGAATTGATCCTTTGGTTGGCCCTTCGATCTTTGGTGTGTATGCTCCTTGGATGGCAAGATATGCAAGCTAGATGATGATGTGAGGATGGATGAAAATGGATGAAAGCATGAAAATTACTAAGTATGAATTCTAGAGAAATTTTGCAAGAGTTTGGCTACAATGCATGATCTCCCTCAAATGAGAGAAAAGAGGGGGTATTTATATAGATTTTGGAAATATCTAGGGAAATGGATGGCCAAGATTGAACCACCAATGATCAAGATGTAGGGCTAAGGTGAGTTGAGAACTCACAAGCACTCACATCTTGACATGTGGCATGTGATATGGCCCTAAAAGGTGAAGTGGACATGAGGTGGAAGGATAGTACATGACATGGAGAGGGTACATAGTACCTTGGGATTGGGACAAGATCTCCTCATAAAGGGGGTACTTGTCCCCCATGTGGGTGAGAGGAGAAGTGGGGAATTAAAAATTTCTCAAATATTCTCATGGGGAAGAGGGAAGGAATTTAAAATTCCTTAAATACATTGGGGGATTAAATGTGAATTAAAAATTCACATGGGGAATGGAGATGCCTTGTCCAAAAAGATAAAACATTTAATGAAGTTGACTAAGGACACATTCCATAAATGACATGGGGATTAGAGGTGACCTAATTGGGTGATTAAGGTTGTGCAAGTACTTGAATAGACTAATTAATAAAGATTAGAAGAGGGTTAGATTTTACATGTGACTTGATGTGACAAGTCAAAGATCACATGGGGAAGAGAAAAAGGAATTTAATATTGCTTGGAAGGATAAAAGGAATTAAAAATTCCTTGAGAGGTTGATTAGGCTAGTTAATGAAGGATTAGAAGAGGGTTAGGTGGCTAAGAGAGGTTAGAGGCCAACTTGCAAAAGTTGGAGGATGTGACACATCCTAATCAAGGATTAGGCATGTGCACACCCCTAGTGATGAGATTAGGAGAAATAATTAGGATTAGATAAAAATGATGGAAGATGTGACATGAGGAGGAATTAAATAAATGTGATATTTATTTAATTCATTTGATGAAAGAGGAAGGTATTTAATTATTTAACTAGATACCTTAAGGGTTTGGCAGAATTAAGAATATTAATTAAATAATAGCGATATTACTTAATTAATGCAAATAAGGGGATAAATTTGGATAAATTAAGTGTCCAAATTTAGGTGTCTACAGTTTACAAATAGATATTTGAAGGATCTGAGCACATATACCTATCACCAAAAATTGGTTTTAATATTTGTTGAAGGACTAGTTCACCCAGGGGAAAATGGGTCTCTATACAAGGTTCCAAAATAACTTTTGACACTCCTCTGATGTTGGATCTTGGCTTCTATTTGACATAGGTCCCAATGTCAGAATGTTAGAAATAAAGTCTGCAACTTATTTTTCTATGGCTTGATAATAATGATGACAACTTATGCAACAATTCAAAATTTCTCCTTCAAGATCTTCAATTCTCCTTCAACTTGAGATCTACACATACATAAAGAGAAATAAAATTTGTTTGTTTGTGTGTATGGGGGTTTTCCTTAGTCAAGCCTCAGTTTGGTAATTAAACCTTGATAAAAAGATAATGAAAAAGGGAAGGAAATGATTAATGAATAATTCTTGCTACAACTCACCACCCTTCAAATGATCCTTTAAAGGACTGAAGAAAAACACATCTCCTCAAAGGTTTGATTCTTGCTTGATTGGCTTGATTGATTGCTTGCTTTGATACTTGAATACTTGAAAACTTAAATCACAAAGTTAGCCTTAAAACCATAACATGAACACACATACATTCTGGCATGATATTAGGATCTTGATTATTGTTGTAGATGACTGATAATGTTTTTCTTGAATGCACTGCACACAAAAAAAATCTCTTCAACCGATCTCATGTAGTGTGTTAGATTTGAAATGATAAAATAACAATGTATTTATAGGTGCTTATATAATTTCCCAAAAATTAGATTCCAAAAGCCAACACTTCCACTTTGAATTTTGTTCATTAAAATTCTACCAAAAACATATTTTAATTTGGGTCTTGGCACTTAAAGGAGACCCATTTTCCCTTGGTTGAATGGGTCCTAACATATAATTCCAAGAATACATGATCCAAGGCAATTTAACTATTGAATACATATGTTTAATGTCAGTTCCCCTTTTGAAAAATAGGAAGAATAAGGCTTTGGAATGCATAATTTGGTCAATTAGAGGCTTAATTAAGTCTAATAAATTATGGGACCCAAACAAAGTGTGAAATTGTAAAGGTATACAATTTCCTACACTACATATATATGTTGGCCACTGTAAATGGGATCTATTACTTTTTCATTTTCCTTCACATCTTTGGATACTTGGGCCTTTGTACAACACTTGATCAAATGTGCTATTAGCTGACAACAATCTTTAAGCGAATTCTAGGTGGCAAGACAAAATGGAAGAAATTTGGCATAGAGAAACTCAAGCCAAATGTAAAGATGAATTTTTAGGGCATAACAGACTACATGGAGGAGCATTGATGATCTAAGAGTACTTGGAAGGTTTTATTTGGTCGAGAGAATGGTGCAGGTGCACCCTAGCATGAACATGCCTCAATGAGACAATCCTTGATTTAGCATAGAATGTTTCATGTTGTAATAAGTTCTATTATACCATTTTGAGTATGTTTTAGGTCATAGTTAATCATTTTGAGGTCAATGGATGCATAATGTAAAAATTGAAAAATTGCTAAAATTGTTGTCAAAAAATATTGTAAAAATGCAAAAAAATGAAAAATAGGGGAATATCAAAGGTTAGGTAGTTGAAGCGTTAGTTTAGGAATTTTTTATTATTATTTAAATCCTTTTTAAGCATCAAAAACTTTGAGGCAAGTTGGAGGATGATGTATGATTGAAGAATTCAATGAACAACACTGTTTTATGTTAAAAAATTTGCATTTTCTATGTTTCATGCCTTTGTATGGCCAAATTCTATGCATATAACATCCACTCATCCATTGTATGTTTAAGCCTTGTGAATCTACATTATTTTTCAATTGATTTCATTTAAAACCATGCTAGTTTGTGAAAGTTATTGGCAATTCAACTCTAGCAAGTAGAAACCCTTATCTAGGGTAGCAATGTGTATGAAAATTTGTGTTTCTTCCAATTTACATGGTGGAAAGGTCTAAATTTCGGTGAATAGGCTTATTTTTGCTTATTATTTCATATTCCAAAGAATAAGACTAAAATATAAAGGATAGAAAATGAAATGATGATGTTTTAGGTTTGTTACTTGCATAAAAATTTGGAAATGGATAATGAACAGTCAAGAATTTTTGTTTTTAAAAAATAAAAGCTATTATCTTTTGGGGGAAGTGATTTAAAAGGTTGTATTGGATTATTTTGATCCCTTTTTAGACAATATTTGGTGTTCTAAAATTTTTTATGTTCATTTGTTTAATGAAGTTTGCATGACAATCTGTGACAATCCTATTTTGGGAATAAAAAATGAAGGTTTAAAGTAAGTGTTTGTTGAAATATCATGTAAAAATAATGTAGACTGGTATAATATGGTTTTTCAGGTTTTTTTTCACATTTTTATGCATTGGGTAAAGTGAAATGGGCTTGAGAAGTTGGAGTTGTTGGGTCATGTGGCCTAAATGGGCATAGTGGTTGATTTGGACAGTCCACTTTTGAAAGTTCTTACATTTGAGTTGCTTAAGTTGGTGAAGGTGTTTGATTCTTTCAATTTGGTGTTATTCATGGGATTTTGAAGTTTTAACAAGAATTCCTATACCTCAATCTTAGTTGGGTGTTTTGAAACAAGGGTTTTGTGAAGGAAAGGTGAGTCCTAGTTGCAAGCATAAGCAAGAAACGATTGAGTTTCTGTCAAGTTGAGTTAGGTTGAGAGTTTTGTGCTCTTAAATTGTCATCAATGGAGGTATTTACTACAAACAACACAATTTCAAACAACGAAAATGACTACCAGATCACCAAACTTCAACTTTTACCTTAACTCTTCAAGCCTTCATAATTCCTTGTAGCATTGCAGTTTGAGTAAATCGGGTATAACTTTTAGAGAAGGTCCTCTTAGATCAGGAACAACACCAATTCAAATACCCATAATGGTGTATGATAACATATCACAAACTCTCAATAGGTTATTTCGAAACAACTTGCTCCAATCAGGTTTCTAACATTGCCTAGACCTCAAATTAGGTTTGTTTTACAAAGAGATTTTCCTTCAAACTTCTCCTAAACCTCTAAAACCTCTAGGAAAGCACTCTACAAGATACCAAACCAAGGATTTCTCAATTTTTTTATAGAGACACATGCTCTAGGGTGCCTAAACTAAATACCCTCCTTTTTGGAAAATAACCTCTAAGGTTTTTATTAATAACCAAACTTCCAATCCTCAAACAAACTTGCCATCACTTCAAACATGTTTAATTATTTCTACATATGCTATAGAAGCCAACTTGTAAGCCTATTGAATTCTCTTTCATCAAATTCTCACTTGAAGCCAACAAATTCTTGAAGAAACTCTAAGAATTTTGTAGGGCAGTAACTCGACTTGGTCTTTTCCATCTTCCCGCATCTGCAGACACACACAACACACTAAACACACAACAAATACACTCTATTTAACCCATCCCACAAACCAACTAAACCTACATCGGTGGGATGGTGGGTTGATTATTTAATTGACTCTCAAACCCTTGTTTAAAGGGTTTACAAGGAGATTAATGTATTCTTGTTTCTAAACCCACTAAAATTGATAAAACCTCTTCAAACCACTTCTAAATGATTGTTTACCCGCTTCCCTATGAAAACAAAATATATATATATATAACTTATAGATTATTGTACAGTCTGTACAAGGACTAGTAAATGAGAGAAAAACAAAGTAATTACAGAAAGAGTGGTTTTATTTATTAGACTTGACCCAAGATCCAAATTCTTCCTTTTTTCTCATCCTTTACATGCTTTATAGAGCTTTTACAACAGTTAGGTAACTTTCTTTTCATTTCCAACGACCTATCCTTTCAATTTCCCACAAAAGACTCTTCAACTTCGTATTTTTGTGCACTTTTTTTTCATTTTACATAATTGACAACTTTTGTCATGAAATAAAATTTTTTACATCACTTCTTTAATCACCTAATGACCTATTTGAGACCTTAATACATTAAATATGACTACACATGACCATTTTACATAATTTCTTTACATTTGGAAACAAAAATTTTGCAATTTTTCCTTTTGAAGGTATTCAATGAACAAGGTGCACCTCCACCGGTCCTAACATATAAGTCCAAGAATACATTCAATCCAAGGTAATTTAATTGTTGAATACATATGTTTAATGTTGGTTCCCCTTTTGAAAAATAGGAAGAAGTAAGGCTTTGGAATGCATAATTTTGTCCAATTAGAGGCCTAATTAAGTCCTAACAAATTATAGGACCCAAACAAAGTGTGAAATTGTAAAGGTATACAATTACTACACTACATATATATATTGTACTGTAAAATGGGATCTGGGACTTTTTCCATTTTTCCTTCATCTTTGGATACTTGGGCCTTTTGTACAACCTTGATCAAATGTACCATCAAATTTTGACAACAATCTTTCATATTGAATTTCTCATAATGTCTTGTAGATGATATTTCTTATAGAACAATGGCTAACAACATGAGATGCTTGATTAGCAGTGTATACACATTTTCCAAACACTTTGAAACATATAAGGATTCTTCAATGTAAATAAAATGGAAGGAATTATCTGTGTTCCTTTAAGATTGGTGACTTGATCCTATATAGAAAAATCAACACAATGTACACATTGCACTAGAAGGAAATTTTAGGTTGAATTGTTTGGGACATATTATTAATCATCCCATACACTAGGATTATAGATCCGCGTGCATGCAAGCTTTCTACAATGAATGGTGCACCTCTTAAAGAACCTATTAATGCTATGCATTTGTATAGATTCTATGCAAAATTTAATTTCAATCTATCAGTAATATGTGGACATTTAAAGCATGTAGATTAGGTTAGATAGATTCAATTTCTATTTAATGTTACATTGCTTCGTTCATGAAAAACATTAGTGTGTCTTAGATTTTAGAGTAATTTTCTCAAATTTGATTATTACTTGTTAGCATACTATTCAACAATTTGTGTGGCATGTTAATTAGATCATTATAGCTTTTATAGTTCAAATTAAATCATAATTGCATCTAGTTTAACATGTGTACACTTGGTCAACAAACATAGAATTTAATTAAATAGTTTCATTTAATTGTTTTAGTTCACAATATATATACATATATCAATTAGATCATTGTATTTTTAAATAATCTTAATGAGATTTTTAATTAGATCACATGTGTATTCAATTTTCTATATATGGAAATGTAAATGCATGTTCTTAAATAAAGATAGCACATATATTGCTAAATACATATCAGATTGTCTTGTGGGCCTATGGCTACCAAACTCCTCGAGGCTTAGTGGTCATGGTTCGTGTGTGACTGTAGATTGTGAGTAACTCCTTGAGCTACTCTATCCCAGTACATCCTTGACCTCACCTCTAAGATTTGCATTAGCCTCAACTATTTTTATATGCTACTGCTATAACCGATCTCTCTTGGCTCAAAAACATATCAATCTTTTCCCACATGAATGCCTCCATCTCACCATCAGTACAAGTTCAAGCTCTTTTTTCTCTCAGTTAATCATATGTATCTCTCAACTCCTTGAGTGTGACTCTCAGTCATGTTGTAGGCTCAAAAAGCTTTACATGATGTCATGCACTCTACGGTCACCTATGCATAGCTTGCACTGGCTAATGTACGGCTACAACTCAAGAATCAACTCAAGCAATTATTGGGTACCAACTGTAAAAAAAAAAAAAATAGAATAACATTATGTAAATCATAAATAAAATTTAGATATAACATGTAGTAGACTATAAAGTAAAGCAATCAAATAACAAATCATATACCTGGATCATCAACCCACTAGTGGGGATCCATGCAGACGACTATTGTGGCTATATGGAGGCTCACTCATAAGATTAGGGGAATAGTCTATGTTTCTTTTCTCATCTCTCAATGCTCATACATGTGGTCTCTCAAGTGTAGCAAGTTGTGCTCATGATACACGAGGAAGAGACCTAGGTGTCTCCTCGAGGGAATCACTAGCCTCCTACTTATTTGAACATCCTCCTACCATTGTGGTTGGCTCCTCATCCTCCTCCTCATTGTGTTTATTTGAATCTCCATCATCATCCTTATCCTCCTCATAATCCTCTTGATGTCATGGCCATTACTTGAGATCACTAGTAGGATGATTAGAAAGAAATATGGGCTTTTAATTTCTATTGTCCCACCATTTGATGTATATAGTTCTATATATGATATTATCTACCTTAAATATTAGATGTTTTTCTCAATTTTCATCATTTGATTCACTCCATAATACATCTATGATGGTTGGATAAGCTATTTTGTGTGACTTGGCACTATTGTGAGTTGACCTGAGATAGGTTGATCAAGGAATGGGAACCTCCTAAATGCAACTAAATTTTCTAGTCACTCAATCATAGTAAAAAGGCATTACGATGTACACATAAAGACCAACAAAGAAGTGATTGTGTTGCATCCTAGCAAGCTATTGTGGCATGCATGTCCAATGCTATCAGGTCCTTTCTTGTCTCCAAAGCACATCTACAATATACAATCAATTTAATGTGATGTACTAGTATAGCAAATCTTTGTACTACCATGGTATCTTCAAAGGAAAACAAAAGGCTTGAGGATAGGTCCATGCTACCTCTCTATTTTATTTTGTAGGTCACATGCAAGTGATGTGCTCAAACACCCAAACTTGGACGAGTGTGCATGTCATAAGACTCCGTGTCTCATAATGGGTGTATCACCTGAGATCATAGTACAGGTGCACCAGAATGCTTCACCTCTAGGTGAACATGGATTGTCATTCCTCCATCACTCATATAGTATGAATGAGGTGCCATCCAGGTGTGTTCCTCATCCATCTAGTGTGACCACCAATGTTATCATAGTGATCATGATATGGCAAATGATTGGTATATCAACACCTCTATATAGTATCCACCACAACTAAATTTGGCCCTTTCCATCTCATGGCATATCATGATAGATGTAATAATACTAATCTACTAGGATCTCGCCTGAGATCCTCCCCTCCTCATAACTAACAATCCTACTATGTATGGATAGTCAAAGAATATGGTATACATACTCCAATATCACCACCATCTCTCTTATCAGCAAATGGAAGGTAGATGTATCGACATCCCATCTCTCCATGAGTTTCATCAACATCACATCATGATATCTCATGGTGGGCATGATGTACACCCAGAATAGTCCGATGTCGCATAAGTTGGGTTGCTCTACCATTGGGAGTAATGGAGTGTGTTCATGAAGAAAATTTTATAGACGACCCCATAGGTGCTCCCGTATATGTGGTGGACCCTATCATTTAGTAAAAATATTAGCTCATTAGTTATGCATCAACTAACAAGTCAAAATAAAGGTAGAAAATTACAAAGACTTTGTTCCTAGTCAAGGACTCCCATGTTGGTCAAGGGCACCACTATTCGGAATGGGTTCCCTCGGAGGTCTAGGATTACCAACTTGGTAAGGGGAACCCCCTTTTATAAAAAACATTAAAAATAACCTAAACAGAGCTCCTACCTATTGGAAAAGTGAAAACATAATGTACCTCTCACGTCAATATGCCTTGTACGACATGCCCCTTAGGGCCTCAAGCCTCAGTGTGTGATATTCTTGTTGTTGTGGCATCTTCAGTCCTAGGAATGTTGGGCTTATCTCTCAAGGTTCTCCAATTTCAAGGTTAAAATGAATGGTTGAAAGTCAAAAGTGATGACTTATAGCTAGATTTGATAACATATCACTCATATCATAGTATCTTAAAGCAGCATAACTTGGGATTGTGAACTCTAATTTTTGTGTTATTTGTTGCATTGGAATCATGTTTTCATCCTCTTTCATGTTGTATGCTTGTTGGTAACTAGTTTTATGTTCTCATGACCCTACTAGAAGTGTTCTCATCAAAACTATAATCAGTTTGATGTGACGAGATAGCTACCATGTTTCCAACTCCATAAAGCAAGTGAAAATGGGGGGCATACATCTACCCTCAAATTTCATTTTCCTTAAAAGTATTGGACTAATACATTTTTTTTATGTGTAGGATGGTTTTGAAAGTCTAACAAATTGGTTTTATAAGATGTGGTTCCTAGTGTTGTAGAATAAAAGTTACTACATTGAGAGCTTCATTCTCTTTCTTGGTGAATGTTCTAAATCCTCTACACTATCCTTTTGGGTATCCTTTTATAAAATGATTTATTTTCAATACTTTGGCTTGCATATGCATTTAGTGTCATATGGCTGCTAAAGTGGGGGCTAAATGTAGCATCATAAATTATACTCCCTTAAGGTGAAAGTATAATTTCATGCTCTATTTTGGAACTCGCTTTAATAACCTCTCCCCTTAATGCATTTTATAAATTACCCTAGCCTTGACCCTTCCTATCAACCTAGGAGAATGTTTTAGTGCTACCCTAAATAAAGTGCTTTATTGATCCTATGTCACCAAATTAACCTTGGCAAGTGCTCATCTTTTGGATAAGTCCTGATTAAACAAACCCTAAACTTCCAAATCAAATTGAATGAGTGGAAAAGGGATAGACAAAAGCACTAGCACCCTAGTCCAGGTGTTTATCCTAGCAAATTTAATTTCTCGTCTGTGTCAGCCTCAAATTTTCAAAGATGTGAATTCAAACCCAAGACTTGACAATAAATTAATCCCAAAAATTAAAATTAAATGAGTCGACCTACACTTTAATTTATTTCTATGTTCCACTATATAAACATGAATTCTTATTTCAAATTAAAGAGAGGAAGCAATTACTATATAAGAGCTTTGTCAAAATACATCCATTTTAGCAAATTTATGAAGCAAATTTCAAAATTATTCAAGTTAGCACAATGATTAGAATTTGATGTCAATGGAAGAACACGATAGAATCTAGGTTTTTGAGATAGCTTTGGCTTCTTTCAAACACCTAATGACTTATTTTCAAAGTTTTCTCATCTTCAAGCTTTGATCTACTTGTTTCCCTAAGAAAGGTATTTATGCATTTGGATTTTCCTCTGGGTATTTGAATTTCTCTTGGGTTGATCTTGTTCATGTCATTTAGAAATCCATCTCTAACACATTTGAGTAGGATTTTTTCATTTTAGCTCATTACATCCTTAAACATATTTAAGATTAGGAACACACACATTCTATCAGTCAATCAATCAACTATTCGTGGAGATAGAAATACCAAAATAGGGGTTTGACTAAGGACACTTACACTAATCTAAATTTTCCTACTAAAATTAAATACATAAAAAAAAGGAAAATTTGAAAAAGATTAACATGCCTTGTCCAAGGGCTTATCGGTCTCTATGGTAGTCTGAAGCTCCTCTACACATGATGGCCCAAAATCACATTAGTGAGGCATTTTTACTCAAGATCTATAGAACTCAATACAAAAACCCTCATCGTGAATAGTGAAAATGATCATTTTGAGGCCCACTTTGTGAGTATATCATCAAATCTTGACCCATTTTTGAAAATTTTTGTGGCAGTTTTGATTTGACTACCTTCATGTTTTTACCCTCTTTGTCGGAGGCAAAAACACAAAGGATCATATATTCAAAAATTTATCAACTTTTTATTCAGACCTACTAACATCTTCTTAAGCATTCTTCTCACTAAAGTAGCTTCTTCCATTTTTAGAATTGACATATTTTATTTTTTCAGTACCCAATTTTTTATGTCAGATGTTATAGATTTTCATCGAGCATTAGGGACATCATTCATGTCTACCTTTGTAGCCTTTACAGTATCCTTTTTTGAAGTAATTAATGCACTTATTATATTTAATATTTTACATCTTTTTAGCTACTTTAGTATAGTTGATCTATCTAAACAATTAGCTCACTAAAGTGGGGGGGGAAATATAGTGACAAAAACTACACCCTATGCTAATTTTGCAGTTATGCATTGCACCCAGTGCATTTATAATAAAATTTATAATTGAAGTTTTACAATTTTGATCTCATGGATTGTAATGGTGAAGTGTTAATAGTCTGTGGTTTGAATTTTGAAAGAATTTGGATAGATGGGAGCATGATGCGTAGACATCTACATGATGCACAAATGTCCCAATAAAAACTAAGATTCAAATGGGAATATCCTTCATAATTTATTTGTGACACATGTCCCAACCCCCAAATATGACTATAACAACTAAATTCCCACCTAGTTCAAGAGTAGAACTTTCTTTTCTTCTCTATCTTAACTAAACTCTATCAAAACACTATCACATCTTAGAAATTCACAATAGCAAAGACTCCTCTTTCTTATTCATAAGCTTGTCGCATCTCTCATGTCTAGAGAGGGGCCACAATTTTTGGTAATGCTCTCTTGTTTATCATTCTAACAATCTTGGAATTATTATATATTTATTTGATCTCACCTATTGTCTCTTTATCATGATAGGGGTTCTCCTCCACAGTGAGGTTTGTTTCTATCACATTTCTATGTTACTTTTTATGTCTTCCAATCTTGTTTGGCTATCCATGGAAGTGGAAACATCAAAGTAGGGGTTTGACTAAGGAAAACCCCTATACAACCTCAATAATTCTCCTTGTCTCCATGTGTGTATGTGATGAACAAGTTTGGAAAAAAAAGGACTTCACTCTAGCAATTTATGGGCTTTATTCGTATAGGCGATAGCACAGATGCACATATTTCCTTGCAGTTTACTAGTCTCCAAGGCCAAGACTTCACTCAACTATTATCATATTCTACATGTATTTAGATATTTTCATTTCTATGAACTAAACATGTTTTCCATCGGGGGCTATATTTGCAAGTTATTTGATATTTTTAGTTACATTTGTTGCCAAGCATAGCTTAGAACTTAGTTTTAAATATCTCTATTTCCAATTCACTTGAGTTGTGTCAATTGAGGTATTTTAGAGCTATTTGCTTCTTAGGATCCCATTGTCTAAGACTACTGAATCCCCTCCTCTACAGTTAGATCACATTCAAAAAGATTTTTTTTCTTCTACCAAATATGGTTATAATTAAATTGTTCCATGAAATCAATAATTCATCCAAGACTCCATAATCAATAATCCTATATCCTTATTATGATATCTTACAAGATTACCCAATGTTTCATATCAATCACAAGAGTAAATATTAATAGGTTCAATTACATTAGGTGTTAAATAATATGTATATCTCTAAATAGTTACTACTAGATTAATGATGAGTTAAATAATTAAACTCAAGCCCATAAATAAACATTGTAGTCATATGATATAATTCAATCACCCAAATGGTCATTATTTATAAATGATTAAATTTACTTTTGACTCAGTCCTTAGCTAAATTGCCTTTAAGATAAGAAAGCTTTTAACAAATATGATATTTTAATTGTGATAATTTTATTTATTTAATCAAACATTTAACATAGGATATTTTAACCCCATTATATAGGGTTTATATGATATTAAGAAATTCAATACATACTAAAATTTAGAACAAGTTTATTCTAACATATTCTTGAAAGAAGATGGTCAATATAGATTTCTTGGGTGATCTTATCTCATCCTTTTGAAGTATCAAAATGTTATCCTAACTATATCAACCTTAACCTTTTTTTCTTATAAGATCTTGTTTCTATTTTTTTTTGTATTTTAGAGTTGGTTGATTATAAGCAAGTATGCAACCCTTTGTAGGGTATAGTTCCCTAGACAATTTCCCTACACCAACAAATGCATGAGGAATGAGGCTACCATGAATATAAATTTGGAGCTCAAGATATGTGCGAAAAGAAAAATAATTAACACATAAAGGCATGAGAAAAGGTCATATTAGGATGTCTGGTCAATATTAGAATCGATCAACATTTTCAATGAAATAAAAGGAAACTATGATTTTATTTACAGGTTTGTGTCTACATCTGCCAATGCACCTATTATAATCTGTAGATCATACTTTAGTTTATATATATAGTTTAAGAGGAATGCATTAGATGGCTGGGTATTGGGGTGAATGCCAAAGAGATCTCAACACCACGGTCTTGGGCTTTCGGATTCTTAGACTTCATAGATACCCTGTTTCTTCAGGTATAGTATATGTTTTAAATGTGACTATAAATTTATATTTTTTTTAAGCTGTTTTTTTTATTTAAACAGTACAGTCTAAGATTTGATTTCTTTAGTTGGTTCATTTAAAATTATAAGAATAGATGAATTTTATTGAAAAAGATAGTATTGATTTTAGATGAACCATCTAAACAAGTCAAAGCTTAGACTATGTTATTTAAACTGTAGCGCTTCTAAAATTTTGATATATATCTGATTATGAAAATAATAAATCCCTTATATTATTTTTAATCTGATTTTGAGATTCATTTAATATTGATGTATTTACCAACACAATAGCGTGGATTCTTAGACTTCATAGATATCTTGTTTTGTCAAGTATAATTTATGTTTTATATGTAATTATGATTTTATACATTTTTCTGTTAGTTGTCTTTTGGTTTAAACAGCACAATCAAAGCTTTGGCTTGTTTAACTGATTGATCTGAAATCACACAACAAGATGGGTTCTATTGAAAAAGATAATATGATTTCAGATGAGTCATCTAAAGAAATCAAAGCTTAAAATATACTGTTTAAACTGCAACGTTTTGAGCCCAAAAGTTTGATATATGTCTGATTCTGAAACTATAAAATCTTTTAACTTATACTTGATTAGGATTCATTTAATATTGATGTATTTACTAACACAATATTCTAAAAAATATAATGGCAGGAATGTTGGGTCCCTTTAAAAGAGAAAATAGGCAGTTCTTGTGCTTCACTGCTCAAACAGAAGAGGAGAAAATTAAAGGTATTATAAATTTGTTTCGAGCTTCACATATTGCTTTTCCTGGAGAGAAAATTTTGGAGAAGGCTAAAGAACTCTCTACTACATATTTAAGTGAAGCTATTCAGAAGAGTGGGATCAGCTCCAATCTTTTACAAGAGGTAACCTTATCAAGACTAGAAGATAGATTCCTCTATGAAGTACACATGCTTTTACCATAAAACTTGTTTATTTAGTATATATATCATATAAACTTCTTTGTCTATATTGTAATATGAACATTTTATATCCAGAT
>VDFB02030469.1:0-70265 GCA_007258455.2 Sequoia sempervirens
TCTATTTCTTTTCAATTCGTATTGATAGCAAGACATTGTCTAACATATTGTAAGCTGGGAGTAGTACTGACAACAGTTTATAATCTTGCTCTATCAATTTGTAATGCTCAACTCTACTTTTAGTATTTGCTATTGTATTTACTTTATCTCCACCCTATGGTAGCTACTTTCCCTCTCTGGGTTAGAAAGCACATTCTGGGTGTTGAGTACTTTCAGCATTACAGTTATTTCTTCCAAGCATTGTAATTTGTAATACTCCGCCATATGGTCGCCACAACTCCATACTGGATTGGGTAGCACATACTTGGTGTCGAGTTCCCTTTCAGTACTTAGTGTAGAAGACCCTCTGACCATATGCTCGCCATCATCGGCACCATTCTTGGTTAGAGTTCTTGCATAAGCATTTTGATTAAGATCCTCTGACCAATGCTCACACCTTGCCCACATCGGGATCCTGGTGTACATTCTGGTTAGAGTTGCTTCAGCATCGTTTTAGTTTAGCTGCTAACCTTAATGGGTGCATTGGTTTGTAATTTGTAAATTGAAAAACGAAAAAATTTGGCTCGGAATATTTCACAGTGGTGATACACACACCTCAGGGCCCACACCACTTGAAAAAACAGTCATAGTTGATGGGTTCAGCAATATACAAACCCGCATGACAGGTTCAAATATGTATGGTTCAGACATGTTGAACCCGTACAACAGGAAATAGACCTACCTGAGCAAGTTTGGATACATATAAACCCATCCAATATGAGACAAAACCACATATCCAAGTGTACAACAGAAAGTTAAATCAAGCTTTCTTGTGTCACTTTGTGTAAATTGTGTTTAAGATATTGTAAATGACTTAGTTGCAAATACACATGTTAAAGCATAATGTTATTTCGGGTCAGACCCTTATAACAATTATATATCGTTCTAATATAAGGTTATAAAACCTTATGCTTATTGTATGTTTTATAAAGCATATTCCATTTAATAATTAATAATCTAATAATCTATTAGATTATTAATTATTCATAAATAGTAGTTTTGAATAGGGTATTTTATCCCTTTTATATTTAAGGAGCCTCCCTCTCATTGAGAAGTAGTTCAAGTTTTGGAGATTTGGTAAGATAGTGAACTTTATCACCATGCACAGAAGATTTATTGTTGGCAATGTAGAAGTGAAGAGAAGTTATAACCCCAGATTCTATCTGTAATTTCATAAACATAATTGTAAGTGTTTTATAATACAATAATACTTTATAGAATTTTTTACTTGAAAGGGTTTTCTCCATATAAATATTCTAGTATTCTATATTGTGTTAAGATTGTGCACCATGTAAGTCTCATTTCATTTATATTTTATATTTTAATTTTTGTTTATAATGATTAGTAACCTAAGCTCCTAATTTCTGACATGGTATCAAAGTGACTTAAGAAATGCTAATCATTTTCTACAGGTGATATCTGAGAGGATTTTCATGCTAATCATTTTTTCTAGGGACTTGATGGCTTTTGTGATTAAATTTAGAGGACAAGATTGCAAGTGTAAATACAATCTAGGATGAGAATTGTCCTGAAAACTAGGTTAGATATTGTTATAAACTAGAGGATATGGTAGGATAAAATGTTAAATTCAAGTTTGAGAACAATAAATATAAAAAAATAAAAAGCCAAATTATGTACTCAATATTCACATAAAATAATGTAAAATTAAAAAAAGGGGACAAGATTTACACTTTTATCCTTTGCTATTCTTTAAAGATTAAAAAAATTTGTCTCCTAAATTTCCTAAAATGGTTGTATTTATGAATGAGGATCTAACATCAAATTGGCAAGTCACCATTTTATAAACAATGGGTCAAGGCCAACTGATTGTGCATGTGTGAGTTAGACTCTGGGAAACTCGTTTCAATCAAGCAATGAGTCTCATTGTGTTTTCCTTGACTTATTCAGACATCAAAAAACATACATAACATAGCTTATTTTGAGTCCAGATTTACAGTTTTTAACCCTAAGGTAAATCCTAAAATTGGAAAATACGGCATACCATCAGTCATAGTATACTTTGATTTAAAAGTAAATGTTCTCATAAAAAGAACAAGAACATGTTTGCAAATCAATGTAGGAATTAGTTTTAGCAAAAGCAAAAAATTGTCCTTTGTCTGTAATGTCCCCTTCCTAGGCAGTACCGTTGTGTCAGAGGTTAGCCTATTATTCAAATCCTCATAGGCTAGCAAAAGTGTTTAGAGGATCACTTGAGGTAGTTATCCAGCGTTGGGAACATCACTCCAACAGTTGATTCAGGTTTGGGCTTCTGCAGACACTCACAGAGCGATTTAGAGGTACTTACTATTTATAGTAAGTCAGGCAGGCAGGAGTTGCTATTTTTAGCAGGGCACCTGATTTAGCTGATTAGCTCAGTACCGACCCGGTTTGATGTTTGGTTGAGCAAACAGGGGTTATTCAAAGCATTTAATAATAATTGAAGGAATAATTAATTTGACTTTATAATATAAAGTCATTTTAATGAAATATTAAAGTTAATATTTAAATGGCAAATTATAAAGTATTTTTAATGCTTTATAAGGAAGGGAAAAATTTAATATTTAATGAGTTTAATACTCATTAAATAAAAGAGACGCCATTTAATTAAATATTAGCCTAAGTATTGAAAAAGGGCGAATTTATATTATTAAATGCATTTAATGGATTTTTATGAGAGAAGGTCGAATTTTTGAGAAGGATATATATTCTTTCAAAGGCAAATCGAACTCATTATGTGATTACTCTAATTTGTCTTTATTCTTCTCTCGGAGAGCATTGGGGTTTGAGAAACCAGGGTTTCTACAGATCATTGGGTTTTGAAGAACGTTCCCTCTTCAGAATCAGGCAAACTGAGACTGTGCAATACCAGCTGAAGATTGTCAGTTGAATAGCTTCATCCAGAAGTTATTACAGAGTTCATTGTGGAGTTTTATATTCAGTGATTGGATTGATCTTCATTCCAGAAGGAGATTAATTCTTTGGCAGTGTTTTGTCTTGCATCTGGCACATACTTCAAGGCCGTACGAATTTCTTATTTGCTGGTACAAAACCGTACTATTACAGCAGCAAGGCCGTACCATTTACATTCAGCTGGACGCCTTGATTTTTGATGTTCTGCCACTTCTATCTTGGACGCCTAGGGATTCTGGAGATTTGGCATTGATTCTGGAGTCTGTAGATTGCTTATTTAATTTGGCCTTACCATCTTGGCTTTCTTCTGGCGGCTGCAAACTGTCCAGGTTCTTTAAATATTAGTTTGCCTTTTTATTGAAATGTTTGTATTTCACAGTGAGATTATTCAGGAAAATAAATAAATCATCTGGCATCAGTTTGGTAGACTTATTTCAATCAAAATAGTCTTCTAGAATTTTATTATAATTTTTCAAGCATTTTATAGCAAAATCGCATTTTCTCTTTTAACTGCAAAAACACCAAAAAAATACAAAAAATAGAAAACACAAACAAACTTCAGTATTCTCAGACAGTGTTCGGGTTGAGAGACACCTGGTCTTTTACAGTGGTATCAGAGCACAGTTTTCCTGCCATCCTGTGCTTTTTTAGTTGCTTTTTCAATCAGAAGAGTGCTTTTTCGATGCTTTTTCATGAGTAGGGATATCATTTTCTATAGTAAGGGTAGAGGAACAAGCAGAGTTGAGGATTGGACAGGTCCACCTATTCCTAAGGGTGAGATAGTATCAAGGGTTCTGGGTATTCACAGATCCAGTTCCAATAGTAGCGAGAACAATGTCACAACACCGATGGCAGATCGTGAGATCCCTACAGAGATACATAGGGATTTAGGAAAAGCGCACGAAGAAGGTGATATTACTAATGAGGAATTTAGACGCAGGCATGACAATATGATGGATATGATGTCCCAGTTGATGGGCACGATGAGGCAGTACACTCCATCCCAGCCACACTATATTCAGATAGGACAGACGAGCAAGACTGCAGGCGTGGACCAGCCTTTGGTATCAGCACCGCGACAGTCATCACCTATCTACCATGAGCGTAGGCCTGGACAACCTACATTCATACCTAGAGAGACACCACCTTCGACTCCGGAGGCAAAGCAGCTGGGTCATCATCAAGAGTTCCAGCCATACAATGGCATGTCAGTGGCAGATGTGACTAGATTTCATGGTGAGTATTTGTCATTAGCACCTGAGATCAGGCAGGCATTGACTTTTCATGAGTTTATGGATGTGCATAAACCTAGAGGGAGAGGTAGATTTGACCGCAGAGCTCCTCAGCATCAGCAACCACAGCCACAGGTGAACAGGGATTTATAGTATGCAGTCAGCAAGATTACCTTGCCTTACTTCGATGGTTCTGATAAGAGTTCAATGAGGTCTTGGGTACAAAAGTTAGACAACTACCTATCATTGAGACCTATGCAGGAGGACGAGGCCATTAAGTTTTCCACATTGCATCTTGACGGGTTGGCGCATGATTGGTGGCATCATGATATGTACACACTTGGCCATCATGCAGTTACTACTTACCAGGAGTTCACCAGCAAGCTCATAGAGCGTTTCGACAAGAAGGATCCAGAACTCTACTTCAGGGAGCTAGCTCAACTTAGACAGACAGGTAGTTTGGATGCTTATGTCAGTGAATTTCAAAGGGTTGCAGTCATGGTGACGGGCATTTCAGAGAGGAGACTTGTTATTCTCTTCGTCGAGGGTTTGATGGAGCCTATGAGAGGTTGGGTCAAGGCATTTGATCCTCCTACTCTTCAGAAGGCCATGAGGAAGGCACGCAGTATGGAGCTTGCAGCACCTCGCAGCAAGTTCACTTCAGGCTCGACACCCTATACGAGGCCTAATAGGTCTTTTGATAGGAATAGGCCATTTGACAGAAAGAGGGATCCACCTGATCCTAAGAGATAAAATGCACCACCATTTGACAGAGAAACATTAAATGATTTACAAAAGAAAAAATTGTGTTTTTGGTGCAAGGCACCCTATGATGATAAATATGTATGCCCTCTTCGTCCCAAGGTGAAAAATAACCAGATGGATTGGTTTTATGAGGGAGAAGAGCAATTTGATCTGTCAGACCAGCAAGCCAATTCAGAGCATTCAGATGATGAAAGGTCTGAAAATGATGGTGAAAATGGAGGAAGGAAGCTACAGGAGGCACATTTGACTAGTCTTTAGAGAGATGGATCTTTTAGACTTCGTGGGCTCCTAGCAGGTCAGAAAGTAATCACTCTACTCGACACTGGTGCTACTCATAATTTCATAGATGCACGGTTGGTAGAGAGACGAGGTATACATACAGAAGAGTTTGAGAGTATTCGAGTCAAGGTGGCTGATGGGTACACCCTCAAATGCGATAGAAAGATAACAGATCTTCTGATGCGGCTGAACAACTATGAGTTCAAGACTAAATTCTACGTTATTAATATGGGAGATACTGATGTGGTGTTAGGGATGGCATGGCTTCACGATTTGGGTGAGTTCACACATCTTCGAGATATGGAGATGAAGTTCAAGGTGAACGGGAAACCACATGTCATTAAGGCCATCAGAGATAGTAATCTGAGGATGATATCTTTCAGACGGATGGAGAGACTCATTTGTCATGATATGGTTGATTGGGCTGCAAAGTGTATGTTATTGCCAGCATAGCAGGAGCAGCAGGAGGTTGAGTACCATCCAGACATTCAGATACTGAGGACTAAACACTCTAAAGTGTTTAGCGACATTCCACTTGGCAAACCTCCAGTCAGAGGCACTGAGCACATTATCGAGCTGGAAGAGGGTGCAAAGCCCATTATGATTACACCCTACAGGCATCCGAAACGGCTCAAGGATGAGATAGAGAAGACCATCAATGAGTTATTGGCAGGGTTACCCGGGGACGCGTCCCCCAACCCCCCCCCCAATCCCCCGTCCCGGGTACCAGGGGATGGCAAGGGGACAGGGGGGGACCGTCCTTTAACTAAAGGCGGAAGCGTCAGGGGCGGAAGACGACTTATCCCCAAAAGAAGGGCCGGTACGACCGGTCGGGGATGGCGAGGGCGAGTGAGCAGGTCCTCATTATCGAGGGCGGCCAACCGTCCCAGCGTTCGCGCCTAAACACACAAAAAAAAAGGCAAAAAATTTAAAAATAACGCCCTGCCTATGTGGCATGTGTGGGCCCTACTATGTTTCACTCTCTTATGAATGAAAGAAGGCCTCTAAAAGTTCATTATTTTCATTTTGTTTGTGTAGGGAGCCAAGGGATTGAGAAGAAAAAAAATTGCAGCCATTGAAGGAGAAGGAGCAGCTGTTTGAAGGAGGAGAGGAGGTTGAAAGAGTGTTGTTGGGAGTGCAAATCCATCAAAAAGGTATGCATTTTCTTTCACCATTCTTTTTTTTTCTTTTTTTTTGCAAAATATGAAGTATGCATAGTCTGATTTTTTTTATTTTTTTCATTTTCAGTCAACACTTGCATTCTAAAAACAAAAAACATGAGCAACAGTGAGGGTGAGAGTGATAGTGAAGTTGAAATGCAAGTTAGAAGGCAAACTAGAGAGCAAATAACCCCTACCCAACACCATCATTCATCAACCAATACCAAAACTATGAAGGACTATGCAAAACACCCAATAGACAAAAAAAAACCATTCCTTCAATTTGTGACAGCCATGGGTGAAAGACAAAAAAATTCAGGGGAGAGTAGGGTTTGGTTGTGCCATGTTTGTGAAAAGGAGTTTAGGGGCAGCTACACTAGAGTTAGCTCTCATTTTTTGGGTGAGGTGGGCCATGGAGTTAGAACGTGTCCTGCATTGACAGATGCACTATTTATAGAGTGCCAAACAATTCAAATGGAGTGTGATGGTGGGGTTCAAACTGGGTCTCCTTCTTTCCCAAGTTCACAATCATCTATGCCTACTCCTACTCCTAGTCCTTCCACGGTTGGTAGTAGTGTTATCTTAAGAGGAAAGAGGAAGGTGATTGGTGGTGATAAGGGAGCCTCAGTTGAGTCCATGTTTCAAAACCAAGCACGAGAAACCTGTGCATCCTCCATTGCCAAATTCTTTTTTGCCCATGCCATTCCATTTCATGTGGCCCGTTCCTCTTATTTCAAACAAATGGTGAAAGACTTAGTTGCTGTTGGTCCTTCATTTGTACCCCTGGAGATCATAAGCTACGCACCACCCTCCTAGACAAAGAGTACTCCAAAGTTAATGTGTTAATGGAGGAGATGAGGCAAACATGGATGAGGACGGGGTGCTCTATAGTGATGGATGGGTGGACTGATTGTAGACGACGGCCACTCATCAATGTCATAGTCACATGCCCTGCTGGTTCTTATTTTCTTCGAGCCGTAGATTGTTCAGGGAAACGTAAGGATGCTGACTTCCAATTTTCCATTTTGAGAGATGCCATAGAGGGGGTTGGGGCTGCAAATGTGGTGCAGGTGATCACCGATTCAGCACGTGTGTGCAAATCGGCTGGATTGATGGTGGAGGGTACTTACAGGCATATATTTTGGACCCCATGTTGTGTTCATGCATTGAACAATGCATTGAAAGACATAGGGGAGATGGATTGGGTGAAGAAAACGGTGGCAGAAGCTAGAGAAATTCAAATGTTCATTTGCAACCACCACACCTCACTTGCTATTTTCAGGACATTTTCAAAGAAGGAGTTTCTCAAACCTGTTGATACAAGGTATGCCATTTACTTCATTTTGTTTCACTTTCAATTTGTATTCATAATCTGATTGTGTTTTAAATTTTTATTTTTTAATGAATCATTGAATTAATGAATGTAGATATGCCACATACTTCATCCTATTGGAGAGGATGGTTGAGGTGCATGAGCCTCTACAACCGATGATGGTCAATGCTGAGTGGACTAGATGGCCTAATGCAAGTTCTACTCAAGGAAAGAGCATCAAACAAAAGATCCTCAATGATGATTGGTGGGCCAATGTGAGGTAAGACATATTAGATGGCTGATTTTCATATTAAATTTCTGATTTTAATATTTTAATTTTATTGCCCAATGTTCCAACTTTTGAAGTTTCTAACATGTCAAATAACTTGTCAACTAATTATTTTGAACTTTTTGTTTGCATTTTGCAGATATATTTGCTCCTTTATCTCGCCCATTGTAGATGTCATTAGATATGCTGATACAGACTCTCCTAGTCTTGGAGAGATATATGAGACATTTGACACTATGCTTGGGAAGATCGGGCAAGTTATTTTGGTAAAGGACCCCACTTTGGATTTATATGAGCAACACATTAGGCCCATTGTGACGCGGAGGTGGAATACAATGAACACCCCGCTTCATATGGCTGCCTTTGCTCTAAATCCAAAATGGTATGCACCAAGGGATGGTAGGGTGCCTCCATGTGATGATCCTGAGGTTTTAGATGGGTTCACACGGGCCATTGAAAAGATTTATCCAGCCGAGCAAGCTTCAATACTTCGGTCACAATTTCTAGACTTTGCTAATCTTAATGGCCCAAACTTGAGCAAACCACAGGCGAGGTTGGATAGGGCTATATTAGCTCAAGGGAACCCTATTGGATGGTGGACCTATCATGGGAGAGATACACCGCAGTTGAAGATACTTGCCACTCGCCTTCTTGCACAGGTTGCTAGTTCCTCTGCTGCAGAGAGGAATTGGTCCACATATGGCTTTATCCACTCTGTCAAGAGGAATAGACTTACCTCTAGACGAGCAGAGAAGTTAGTGGCTGTTCATAGTGCTCTTCGGCTTCAGGATCGACAGACTCCAGCTCTACGGTGGAATATTGATCCTGAGGATGCGGCTCAGATAGATGAGGAGGAGACAGCTGAGGGCTTGGTTGGGGTCCCATTGGTTGAGGAGGAGCATTACGGTGGCAGTGACTCAGAGGATGACTCTGATTTTGATGCAGTTATGAGAGATGATTAGGGGCAGCAGTGCTCTTTGTTTATTTTGTAAATTTGTATTCATTATTGACATACGATATTGTATTTTGATTTTCATAGCAAACTAAAACTTTAAAACTATATGGCAACAATGTAGCCTTTGGGCATTTTGATATAAGTTTATAAATTATAACTTGGAGGTTGTTTCATGATTCGTGTAACTGTATGTTAATTTTGAATGCGTATTGACTATTGACTCTATTGAGTATTGGCATAATGTTGAACACAAATGTTATCTGTTAATGTTCTATAATGTGTATTATGCATGCCTTATTCATGTTATCTAATGAATATTTAAAATTTCCCTATATTTTTTAAATTTTCCCTATATTTTTATATAGCCGTCCCCTGTCGTCCCTAATTTTGGCCTCAAAAATCGGAAACTTGGGGACTCGTCCCGCCGTCCCCTGCCGTCCCTGTCCCGGAAACTTGGGGTAACCTTGGTTATTGGCGATGGGGCATATTAGACCTAGCAAGTCACCTTTTGCTTCATCGGTTGTATTGGTGAAGAAGAAGGATGGATCACTTCGGATGTGTATAGATTACCGCCAACTCAATAAGAAAACAATTAAGAACAAGTACCCGATACCCCGCATCGATGAGTTGATTGATGAGTTGCACGGTGCTATCTTCTTCACGAAGATTGACTTGAGATCTGGGTACCATCAGATTCAGATGAGGGAGCAGGACATAGAGAAAACCGCCTTCAGATGCCATTGCGGTCACTTCGAGTTCTTGGTTATGCCTTTCGGTTTAACCAATGCACCTGCTACCTTTCAGGCTACTATGAATAGGGTCTTCAGTTCTCAGCTATGGAGATTTGTGTTGGTCTTCTTCAATGACATCCTGGTGTACAGTAGGTCATGGGAGGAGCATTTAGCTCACTTAGATACAATTTTGGGTATCTTGGTTGAGGAGACTTTTTATGCCAAGGAGTCCAAGTGTGAGCTAGGCATGGCTGAGTTGTTGTATCTTGGGCACATCATCAGTGCCAAGGGAGTCAGTATGGACCCTGAGAAGGTTCGAGCTATAGTTGAGTGGCCAGTACCAGAGAACCTTACGCAGCTCAGAGGATTCATTGGCTTGTGTGCTTTTTATAGGAGATTTGTTAGTGGGTTCTCACGTCACACCGCACCCCTTACTGATCTGACAAAGAAAGGGGCTTTTGCTTGGTCACCACAGGCTCAGGAGTGCTTTGACAGGTTTAAGGTGATCATGACTTCGTGTCCAGTGTTAGCATTACCAGACTTTACGAAGTCATTTGATTTGTACTGTAATGCTTCGGGAGAGGGCATTGGTGTCGTTTTGATGCAGGAGAGACACCCTATTGCTTTGAGGTAGGAAGCTTAGAGAGGGTCACGAGAGGTTTTTCACGGCACATTTATGACAAAGGGAAATGTTAGCCATTATGCATGCTTTAATAAAGTTCGAGGGCAATACTTGGTGAAACCAAGTTAGGTGTGCATTGGAACCACAACAGCTGAGAAACACTTCCTTGGGCGGTGAGACCTAAATGAGAGACAACAAAAATGGGTCCATGGCTGCGGTCGTATGATTTTGACATCACCTTCATTAAAGAAGTAGAATGTTATGCTTGGCCTTGCATCACCATGAACCTACGATTGAATGCTATAGCCGCAATTTCGAAGTTGGAGGCATCGAGATCATTACAGTATGCTAAGAACCCATGGAGCTTCTAGCATTTGTTGAGATAAACGGGATACTTGGTACAGATTGTGGATAACTTGATCATTTACAAGGGGCGGATTTTTCTGGTTCCTGATTCAGAGTTGAGGGATACAGTTCTAAGAGCCTTTCATGATCTTCCTATGGCGGGCCATCCCGGTTACTTCAAAATATATAAGTTGGTTCGGGGACAGTTTACTTGGAAAGGGCTAAAGACTGATGTTCTTTAGTATGTACGAGAGTGTTCTATTTGCCAGCAAAACAAACAAGAACACACGTATCTTGTTGGATTGCTTCAGCCACTTCCGATACCTAACAGGAAGTGGGAGTGTTTATCGATGGACTCTATCACGGGTTTGCCGAAAGCCCAAGGTAAAGATTGCATTTACATAGTTGTCGATCGGCTGACAAAATATGCACAATTCTTTCCGATCACTACTACATTCACAACATCGCAGACTGCAGAGCTTTTCTTCAAAGAGGTATTCTGGCTACATGGGTTGCCTCGGACTATAGTCAGCGATAGAGACAGTTGGTTCATGAGCAACTTTTGGCAAGAGTTGTTCAGACTTTGTGGGACCGAATTGACACCGAGTACCAGCTACCATCCACAGACAGATGGACAGACAGAAATTGTCAATAAGTGGGTGGAAGGTTATCTGAGCAATTACATAGCTGGACAGTAGAAAGCTTGGGTGAGGTGGATATACCTCTGTGAGTATTGTTATAATTCTACTCACCACATGACTATACAGATGATGCCCTTCATGGCATTGTATGGGTATGAGGCGCCCAACCTTTTGGATTTGATATTGAGTGATAGTAGAATGCCTAGCGCAGGTGACATGATGCAGAGTCAGCAAGACATTCTGAGGTCTCTTAGAGACAATATCTAGCGGGCACAAAATCAGCAGAAGCAATATGCTGATCAGAAAAGGGTTGAGCGTTCCTTTGCAGTGGGTGACATGGTGTATCTCATGTTACAGCCATATCGTCAGTCTACTCTGCGGAAGAGTGGTGCAGAGACATTGAAACCTCGTTACTATGGTCCTGTTGTGACCTTTTTCACACATCGCCCCATTCAAGATGGGGACCCCTAATTTTTGCTCCATTCTGGTCTTTTGGCTTGGGTTTTGTCTCTCTCTCTCTCTCTGTCTCTTTTCTGATGTCTGTCTTTCCGGGATTTCTCCACCTTCGAGCTTAAAACGTGAAATTTTGGCCAAATCCGAAAATTAGGGTTTCATCTTTCCTGGTCAGTCAAAATTCGAGGCAATTGAATAAATTGAAATAAAGACTAACAACATTTGTCGACATGTTTCGGCCACACTCGGTAAATTTTCATCGATTAGAGGCACTTACTTACTATTTTAGTAGTATGAAATTAGCGGTTCGTGTTATTTTTGAGATTAGGCAGTCACACTACATTGAGCATGGACCACTCATTATGCAAAATTTGGCTTGAGACAACACTATTTTAGCGATCCGACAGGGACAAATTCGGGGCACCGGTCCACAAAGTTTTCTTTGCATGTTGGCGCATATTCATACAGGTTTTGAGACCTTAACGATGATATGACATGCAAAGCGAGGCGACAACTTTTCGAATTAGGTCTTAGAGGCTATTTTAGAAGAGTTTGCATGTCGAGGGTTTCTTTTGCATGTCGGATGATTCACGATGGGTTTTAGCTTGGCGATGGTGCTGACATGCAAATGGAGATAACCACTCGGTAGGAACTTGCTATTTTTAGCAGGTGTGGCGTGCTTCGGCAAATCGAATCCGCAATGATGTGATGCCACAAAAGCGAGCAAGAGAGATCTTTTGTCACATCGCGAGTGAATTAGGGTTTCCGACGGGACCCAAAAAGAAGGCATAAAAGTCAAAATTTTTGAAAACCGGTGTAAACCATCGCGATCAGCATCCTTCAGGCTATCTGCTGGTAAAATTTGAGCACTTACTATTTATAGTAAGTCAATTTGGAAACTGGCTAAAAATAGTAAATTGAGTGCATGCACCGATGTCAGCAGACAGGTCACGTGGTGAGGAGCGCCTCATCCAAATTTCAAGACGATCGGAGCACTAGAGCTATCAGAAACAAGCAGTTGCTATTTATAGTAAACCACCTTTAGAAATGGGCTAAAAATAGCAGGGTGACTAAAATGGCAGTGTTGACAGGACAACGAGGTTATAAGGATGCAGGGTGCAAAATTCCAAGTCGTTCTGAACTTCAGAGATGCAAAATCGGGAGGCTTACTATTTATAGCAGGGCATGGATAAGCTAGCAGAAGAAGGTAAAAATGTCTTATAAAGTTCATCCTGCTCTCATGCCAAAATGCGCCCAGCTCAAGGTAGTGGCAGGCAAAATTTTTCTAAGTCTGAGTTCATCCTCTTGCCACCTCAAAATGCGCCCAAGTTGGTGAGGTGGAAGCATGAAAAATTTTCTAAGGCAAAGTTTCATCCACCTCCAGGGGTAAAATGCGCCCTCAGGGGATGAAGAAGTTTAAAAAAATTTCTAAGTGTGAGCAATATCCTCCTGCCTTGTCTAAATGCGCCCTCCTCACAAAGCAAAATGATAAAAAAATTTCTGAGTATCAACTCTCATCCTTCACCAAGTAAGAAATGCGCCCAACAAGCAAGAAGGTCAAAGAGGTCAATGAAGTTTATCCTTCACCCTTGCCTAAATGCGCCCAAGCTAGAAATGATCAAGGGAAGTCAACGTTTTCATCCTCCTACATAGGAAAAATGCGCCCAAATCAGGGCATGTGAAGACAAAACCAATGGCATGCAAAGAGACAAAACGTATGCATGCAAGGAGGGAATATTCCAAATGGGTTGAAAGGCAATTTTTAAAATCCACTTCATAATGCAAATCCGCCCAAGTGTAGAATAAGGTCAACAAGTCAAAAGGGTAGGCGTGGTTTTATCCTCCACTACATGCCAAATGCGCCCATCCCTCTCACCCCCTCAAATGCGCCAAGAAGAGGAGAAAGTCAAAGAGGGTGTTGAAATAAAGTCTTCATTCTCCTGAGTATGAGAAATGCGCTCAAGTTGAAGTAAGATGGAGGGTGAATAAAGTGTGAAGTAAAATGCTAAGTGTTGAAAGTATTTACCTAGGCGTGGTTATTATTCTCCTCTACATGTGCTATGTGCGCCTAAGGAGTATAGGTTGGTGGGATATAAGTTAGGCGTTGAAAATATTCTCCATGACAAAGAAGGTGCGCCCAAAGTAATTCAAGTGTGTAAGGTGGTGGGTGATGGAAAATAAAATATGCTAGGCATGGTTTTATCCTTCATCAATTGATAAATGCGCCTAAGGTGTTGAAGATGATTGCTAGGGCGTTGAAATTGCCAGATGAAAAATAAATTAAGTGTGATGCGCCTTCAAGAAAATTTTCTAAGTAAGTTGATGAAATGAAATTTTCCCTCGCAGGCAAAGTGAGCAAAATTGAATAAAATTTTCTAAGGGAAAAATTTTCAAAAGAATTGCTAAGCGATTTAAAAAAAATTTCTAAGGCACAAAATATTTTCTTCCTCTAGAAAATGCGCCTAGACTCTGAGGTGATAAGAATTTCCTGTGATGAGTAAAATTTGTCGAAGATGAAGATGCTGGCATTGCAGGATGGATTTAAAAATATTTTCAAGTCAGAGCAACAAGAAATCTTCACAGATGTGAAAAAAACGGATTTAAATTTCACAGGGAAATAATTTTCTAAGGTTCAAAATTCAAGAAAATTTAAATGAACCCGTTCGTTGTGCACCCATGAGTTCAACGCGTTCTGAAGGAAATTTTCTTCTGGGTATCAAAGATTATCGATGAGGAGTTGATTTTAAGGTCTTCCACAGCTTGTCGAGGATTCTGGGATGAAGATTTTAAATGGGCACCAGGTTGATGAATTTCCTAAGGGAAATTTGAAAATTTTCTAAGGCAAAATGAAGAAAATGTGTTTTCAAGGTGAAATTCTCTAGGCGATGAATTTGAAAGGAACTGCCTAGGTGAATTTGCTCAAGTTCTTCATGAAGATAATTTTTTTGAGCCAGAGATGAACGAGATCAAAATTGTGGACGCCTCAGCTGGAAAAGTAAAGGGGATGCAGTTGAAGTTAATATTGTCAAAAGAATGATACGCCCTTGAGGAAGATGGGTTGAAAATTTGGCTAAGGCATGAAGAATCATGAAGAAGGCAGAAGTCAGCTAAGGAAAAACGATGAACGCTTGGAAGTTAGAACGTGAAAATCAGGTAAGTAAGTTGAATTTATATTATGAAATGTTCTAATTCTCTTCTCCTTGCTTGTTTTGCAGGATAAATGTTGAAGCCGGAGCACGATGACTTGAAGTGGTGAAGCACGATGATATTACAACCTTCGGAGGAAGATAAAGTTTCGAGTTTCACATGAAGGAAGAAAGTTGCGAGAAAATGGCTAAGTGTTGAGGCTCAAGTAACAAAGAAGAAACGTTTTCAAAATTCAAGATAAAAAAAAAAAGAATGGAAGCTCGAGCAAAGTTGAAGAGCAACGTCAAGAAAGAAGATCGAGAACAGTGTGAACGCGTTTCAAGATTGGAATCTTCTAGAAGGATGATGGTGGACATTATGGCTCATTTATTACCCCACTCTCCTTTGTGGCGGTTTTTAGGGCAAATCTTGTTTAGGGCTGAGGTGGCACAATCTGGGCCATCCAGCCGATTGTAACCCTAGCCGTCTTTTGGACTGGGCTAGCTATATAAATGGGGAGTCCCCCTCATTTGTAATCTCATTAGAAATTAGAGGTAGAAGCAGAGCTTAGAGGAGTAGAGAGAAGTTGATAGAGTAGAACGTAAAGTAGTGTAGATTGAAAAGGAAGGAAAGTCTTCCCTTTGGATACTTTGTAAGAAGTTGTCATGTATGCTTTCATAATAAAAGAATTTTCATTGATGGTGAATTCTTCTTTGTTGTGAATAGTTGTTGAGGCTTCTTCGTCCTTCCAATTCACGTAGCATCTTGAAGTAGCTTAAAGTAAAGTAGATTTCATTTCATGCAAGTACTTAGTAATTGTGGAATGTGGTGCTCGATTTGAACAAGGCTTCGTTCGTCCATACCACTAGCGGGCTCGCTGACGGTGAGTTCGCCTTGCGTGGTCAACTGGAACTTTGTGAAACTTAACTTCGATTATGGTTTATATGTTGGCATGCGTCGTTGTGATGGTGTTTTAATGCTAGATCGTGATCTGAACATCTTGAGTCACTCCTCTGAAGATTGCACCAGTTTCGCGGAAGCTGTCCGAAGTGAGGCAAAACGGAGCTTGGTTGAAGTCTGTGAGAATTGATCACCGTTTCCCACACTTTAGAGTAGACTAGAACACTCTTATCCCTACACTCATTTAATTTCAGTTCATTTCTGGTTAGAATTAGGAAACTTGTGCTCACTTGCCTAATCATCCAAACCATATGAAAGCCCTTAGTCCACTGTCTGCTGTCATCTGTCGAACAATTGTGTAAGTCCCCTCGTGAGAACACAGCAACTCACATCAAACCAACTGAGGGTATTCTAAGTATTCGGAACCTTGGAGTTGAAAGCATGATCTTACTCGCAATCTTAGCATGCTAAATACTTTGTTCAAGAGAGGATAGGGTATCCGTTGGGAAACTTTATTCTGTGTTGGTGCGGTCTCAAAAACCACGTCAACAGGTCCATTCCGTGTTATCAGACGAGTGGGCGAGGTTTCTTATGAGTTGGACTTACCAGCGGATAGCAGGGTTCATAACGTATTTCACGTCTCACGCCTGAAGAAGGCATTGGGTCAGCATGTGACCCCCTCTCCAGTACTGCCACCCCTTGATGATGAGGGGAAGTTGATATTAGTGCCTGAGGCCATCCTCAATGTTAGAGAGAGACATCTTCAGAGGCGGGTTATCAAAGAATATTTGATCAAATGGAGAGACTTGTCGGTTGAGGATGCTACTTGGGAGTCAGAGGAGATTATACAGCATCCAGAGCTGAGATTGCTTGAGGACAAGCAATTTCAGGGAGGGCGGACTGTAATGTCCCCTTCCTAGGCAGTACCGTTGTGTCAGAGGTTAGCCTATTATTCAGATCCTCATAGGCTGGCAGAAGTGTTTAGAGGATCACTTAAGGCAGTTATCCAGCGTTGGGAACACCATTCCAGCAGTTGATTCAGGTTTGGGCTTCTGCAGACACTTACAGAGCGATTTAGAGGTACTTACTATTTATAGTAAGTCAGGCAAGCAGGAGTTGCTATTTTTAGCAGGGCACCTGATTTAGCTTATCAGCTCAGTACCGACCCGGTTTGATGTTTGGTTGAGCAAACAGGGGTTATTCAAAGCATTTAATAATAATTGAAGGAATAATTAATTTGACTTTATAATATAAAGTCATTTTAATGAAATATTAAAGTTAATATTTAAATGGCAAATTATAAAGTATTTTTAATACTTTATAAGGAAGGGAAAAATTTAATATTTAATGAGTTTAATACTCATTAAATAAAAGAGACGCCATTTAATTAAATATTAGCTTAAGTATTGAAAAAGGGCGAATTTATATTATTAAATGCATTTAATGGATTTTTATTGGAGAAGGTCGAATTTTTGAGAAGGATATATATTCTTTCAAAGGAAAATCGAACTCATTATGTGATTACTCTAATTTGTCTTTATTCTTCTCTCGGAGAGCATTGGGGTTTGAGAAACCAGGGTTTCTGCAGATCATTGGGTTTTGAAGAACATTCCCTCTTCAGAATCAGGCAGACTGAGACTGTGCAATACCAGCCGAAGATTGTCAATTGAATAGCTTCATCCAGAAGTTATTACAGAGTTCATTGTGGAGTTTTATATTCAGTGATTGGATCGATCTTCATTCCAGAAGGAGATTAATTCTTTGGCAGTGTTTTGTCTTGCATCTGGCACATACTTCAAGGCTGTACGAATTTCTTATTTGCTGGTACAAAGCCGTACTATTACAGCAGCAAGGCCGTACCATTTACATTCAGCTGGACGCCTTGATTTTTTATGTTCTGCCACTTCTATCTTGGACACCTAGGGATTCTGGAGATTTGGCATTGATTCTGGAGTCTGTAGATTGCTTATTTAATTTGGCCGTACCATCTTGGCTTTCTTTTGGCGGCTGCAAACTGTCCAGGTTCTTTAATTATTAGTTTGCCTTTTTATTGAAATGTTTGTATTTCACAGTGAGATTATTCAGGAAAATAAATAAATCATCTGGCATCAGTTTGGTAGACTTATTTCAATCAAAATAGTCTTCTAGAATTTTATTATAATTTTTCAAGCATTTTCTAGCAAAATCGCATTTTCTCTTTTAACTGCAAAAACACCAGAAAAATACAAAAAACAGAAAACACAAACAAACTTCAGTATTCTCAGACAGTGTTCGGGTTGAGAGACACCTGGTCTCTTACAGTCATGTCCTATTTTCACATATGTGAGTTGTTCTTTGTTATTACACTCTAGTAAGATAATAAATTAGCATGTCTTAAAACCAAGAAATATGTTTGTATGAACACATTTAATTTTTCTTTTTTATTATGGTTGGTTCATTACGTGTGTTTTGCACTAGATGAAGGATGGTTGTCCATGTGGCACACTTTCTTGGTAGTTTCTCAATATATGTTATAATTTGGCATAGATCTAGGGATTCTCTTTGTAATGAGCCTAACCCAATCTGACTCAAAAAACTCTTCACTTGCTGCCCTTGGTATTTTATCAAACAGTTGGCAAACCAAATCTGAAACTTACTGATTGAAACTTGCTTTGAGTTTTTTAAGTTTTTGAAGATACTTAATTGCTGATATGATCTTTGAAGTGATATACTAAGTCTGAAATGATGTGCAGCAACTAATAATGCAAGAATATAAATGAATTGATGATGAATATGCATCTATAACACCATTGGCATTTTAACAAACACTTAGCATGCATACTAGAGTATGGGAAATGGAAGCAACCTTATAACTCCTTTATTAAGTGCAACTCCAAGTGCAATGCTGATATAAAGATCACAACTACTCAATATGCAATTCCTATAATGTAAATGTTGGCTTCAGCTAGAGACATTTAGACAAACAGTTGTCTTGCATACAGAAATGAATACTACAGCCAAGTACCTAAAGACAAATAATGATATGCAATTCCTTCCTTGTATTAATATGAAGCATAGGCTGAGTACAAGCTGATTATTATTCCTTGCCAAATCTCTTGGCTACAAATATGCAACATCTACAAATCTGAGTACTGATGGCAGCGACTTACAGTCCACTAAATGCCGTTACAAATATGCAAGAAATGTGATATGAATTTGAGAGTGCGCCCCTGTTCTGATATGCATCTGCTTGCAATAAATTATAATCAGCTTCTAACTGTCCAAACCAGCATCAATCTCCAGCACCATACACTAAGGAATGAAGCGCTCCAAAGACCAGGTAGAATCGATGCCAAAAGAGCTCATAATCTCCCAATATCTGAGGTTTGATATAAAAATCAATGGCAGCTATTGATTCCTCAAACCCACGATTTTCCCAAGTTTAATATACATATTCTCATGCCCAAAATTGCCTCCAAAATAAGCTCCAATGCTGCCAATAATCTTCAGTGTCTTCTTCAAATTGATTCCCTCAGATATGCAGCTGTAGATTATTCTCCAAAATGCTTCAACAAGCTGATATGAAATCTTTCTTCAAAACTTGGCCAAAGGCCACAAAGTTTTCCAATGCAAGCAGCAGATTGGACCCTTGAATGAAGCCCACAATCGAGCAATAATTCAGCTAATAGTTTCACAGCCTCAAAATTGCATAATCAATGAGAGTTTTCATTCCCAATGGTTGGAAATGGCAGAAACCCTAGCTAGCTGCTGTTGATGTGATTTTTGTGACCGCACCAATCAGCAGAACAAAATAGTCCGAAGGCTACTCCGTTCTCTCTTGATCAAAGTATTCCGTGCGCTAAGATTGCAAGAAAGTTCGCACGTTCAACTCCAAGGTTCCGAAATACTTAGAATACCCTCAATTGGTTTGATGTGAATTGCTGTGTTCTTACGAGGGAACTTACACAATTGTTCGGGCTTCTTGCAGTTAACAGTCAGTGGATGATTTGAAGGGATTTTATGCGTGTGATTTGGCAATAAGTTCATTTTCCTAAAGCTAATCAGAAATGTGGGGAAAGTAAATGAGTGAAAGGGTAAGAATGTTCTATATTCTATCCTAAATGCAAGATATGTGGAGCTCAATTTCGGCAGACTTCGACCGAATTTCACCTAGCCTCACGTCGGACAGCTTCAATAAAATTGGTGCAATCTTCAAAGGGATAGCAAAAGATGTTCAGATTATAATTTAGCATACATACACCATCAGAACGACGCATATAAGTATACAAATCACAATCGAAGTTAAACTAAAAATGATTTCCAGTCGACCACACAAGGCGAGCTTGTCATCAACAAGTTGCTAGTGGTATGGAATGAAATGAAGCTACCTCAATAAAACACCACACATCCAAAGTAAACTACTTGCATGAAATGAAAATTTATGCTACTTTATGCTACTTGGATCCGAAAGGATGAAGAGACCTTGCTAGCTATCCATGACAAAGACGAATTCCACCATCAATGAAAAGATCTATTATCATGAAAGTTTTACACAACAATCTCCACAAAAGTTTTCAAAGGGAAAACTTTCTTTCTTCTCCACACTATGCTATACTATAGAGCAAAATGCCTCTACTCTAATCTCCAATCTCTAGTCTAATCTGATGTCTGATTTCTAATTCTACTGAGGTACAAATGAGGGGGACTCCCCCTTTTATAGTTGGCCAAGTCCAACGGACAGCTAAGATTACAATCAAAAGAGTGGCTAAGATTAAGCCACCTCAACCCTAACCCTAAAAACTGCCAGAATGGGGAGTGGTGTAATAAATGAGCAAAAATTCCCACTCACTCCCAAAAATAGTAAAGGCAATTAATGCCCACAATCAGTCTTCTAGAAGATCCTCATCCAGTAGTGTGTTCCCATTCTCCTCTCTGGCTACAAAACTCAACAAACCGGCCAAGTACAGCCTCAACCTCCTGAACTGAAATGGGTGGAACGCAATCAAGCTGGAACTCTAACACCGTGACCGACGTCTCATGCCGTGCACAAGATTTTCTCCAAGCAGCTAAGGAATCCTGCGTGCTCTGAATCAAGCTGGAGAAAGTGGAGGTGTTCTCAAAGTCGTCCTGTGTGAAGGTCTTCACCTCTGAAAAGAAAGGTACCAGCCTACCCCTCAAATTATCTGCAGTCACCTCATCTGGATTCAACCGCCTAGCAAATATGGCCTCAAAAGTATTTTGAACTCCATCAATGATATTGGCCATAGCCTTCCGTATCCTGGTTGAATCTGCTTGTGCTGCATCGAAGAAACCACGTCCCGTGATTGCTAAGGAATACCATCTAGAAAAATCATACCTGTCATTCTCCTGAATGACCCCTCCATCAATCAACAATCGCAAAGGAACATGCCTCAATGCCTCAAGACGTTGAATTACTTTGCTCTAATAAACAAAAGCATCTCCCCAAGCATGATCAACTGCCTCCATTCGTGCCAAGATACTAGAAGCCTACTGAAAAGCACTAGCAAGGTCCTCCATAAACTTTTCTGTCTCAGCACGAACTCCTGTGACCCACTTGTCTGCCTCCTGTGCCATCTTCCCCAATTCCAACAAACCACTGATTGACTCTCTAGGTATCTCAGCTGGAAGCTCTATCACTGGAATTTCCTGCCCGCGAGGACGAGACAACTGCTGCACATATCCAATCAAGGCCTTATGCTCTCTTTTCAACTTCTTATACTTTCCTTCCTTTTTGAATAATCTGTCCTTGAGGGCGAGGTAGGAGTTGTCACATTCTTCCACAATCTGTGCACCTGTGGGGCGTCCTAACTCCAAAGTTGTGACCACATAATTCTCAGGTACTGCTTCATCTCGGTCACAATCAACCTGTGGCACTACCATGTGAAGGGTGCAAGAGCCATCCTCTTCAGTGGAGATCTTTGAAAACTTTCGTGCTCTCTTCTTTTGTGGAGGTGCGCTGATCCTATTCAAGAACTCTTCCATTTCAACTGCTGGATCAATTTCTTCGCTAAGGCTCCTTCTCATCCTTTCTTTAAGCCAATCAGGTACTGTATACTGTATATCAAATGGCTGTTGTTCCTGTGCCTCTACTTCTCGAACTTTTTCTACCTCTACATCATTCTGGTGAGGCTCATCATCCTCAAGCGGCTGAGTGTCTCCTAAAACTATATCATCATCATCCTCCAAAGCCGTCTCTAATTCCTGCTGAAACTGAGGGTCAATAGTAGTCCCCTCATCATCTTGCTGATCAACCCTACTAGGTGCGTTGACACTCTGGCCAACTGACTCTCTCCATGGTGGCTTATTATTTTCCTGTACCACTTGCACCTGATTCAATGCGTTTTTTTGATCAGCAAACAAGGAAACCTCCTGTATGCTTGGAGAACGTGTCTCCAATGGCGTGGGTAACTCAACTGTAACTCGTGGAGGCTCTGGCTAACGGGCTCCTGCCGAACTGGCTCTTTCCTTCTAGACTCCGGACCTCGTGTGATTTGTTTCTTCCTGCCAGTGGTGGGTGTCCTGTGATCTCCCATCAAATTGTAAGTCAAAGCAATTGACCTACTCTTCAATCTGCTCACACGCCTATCAACCCATGCTCTGGTAAATGTCAAGACTGGAATAGAAAGTCTGTCCAAATCTGCAACCTCAGGTTCTGACCAATCCGGGAGCGGAAGTGGAGTATCTCTCACTGCGCCATAATCTGGATGGACAACGTCCATGTCCTCATTCACCTGGTCTGGAACCGGAACAACTTCACACTCCCTGATCATATTAATTGGCAACCGAGAGAACATTCTTTTCCTGACCTCATCCTCGTCCGATGCATCAGCCCAATAATCCTCAATATTTGCCTTGTGTTTAAACTCCTCTAACAGTACCCATTTGATGTTATTATGCGGATTATAGTGCTGTCGGCTGGTGTGATAGGAAAAGTGATAAAATTGAAGCTCATTCTCGGCCCCTCTAGCTGCCTGAAATGTAGAACACACTTCATCTGAGTTGCCCATGACAATTGGGAAGTCAATTCCTCCCTTCTTCTTCTTCTTCTGAATCTTATCGTAGGCGAGCAATTGCCTACATATCTCTAACATTAAAACTCTGTTGGTTGGGTACTTAGGCAGTCTATATGGATATGACGAGAATCCTTGCAGCCTTATGTAAGAAAACTTTGGAAACTATACAAACCAACACCCATACCTCTCGATCAACTCCTGGGCTTCCCTTGAGATCCTGTGATGCAACCGCTCCTGAAGCAATCTTGTGATGTGCATGGTGAAGGCGTCATTGACATGCTTGTAATGAGTAGTGCTAGCCAAATGCAACTGCGAACAAGCTTCATGAATTTTGAATTGGTGAGAGCCACAACCAACAGGTTCCTTGTACGAAATTCCCCCGTACCTCGTCATGCGAGCCAGCATGTAGATGATGTAAGAGCTCATATAAAATGTCTTCGTTCTTCTCAAACTCAAGAGCTGCTCGTGCAAATTGTCACTGATCATTGCAGCCCAGTTGACGTAATCTTTCCCTTCCAGCACGAGGTTGATGTAGTAGAACATCCAAGGCTCGAAAATAAATGACTGTGGGCAGCCTCCAACTCGACTTAGCATCATAATGAGATCACAGTACTCTTGCTTCAAGTCATCAGCTATGATTTGCTTCGGCAACTTCGTACGAGAAGGCTTGGGGTTGCTCATCCAGTGAGTATTGATCGTCTCCGTGCATCTCTCGAATGCAGAAGCATACATTCGCTCAGCTCGTTCCCTAGATTTGTATACCATGTTTCTATGCACTGGGATCCCGAAAGCTTCACCAATGGCAGCAGGAGTGAGGTTGGCGAGCACTTGGCCATCTGGTGACATGATCGATCTGTGATCCTTCTCATAACAGTTGGCACACTCCATCATCAGCTCTAGACACTGAATGGCCGGTGGGAAACCAGCAGCTGCATATAACCCGCTTCGAACAATGTTGTGCGAAGTGTTCGAAGGTCGATGACTACCAATCCCCAGTATTCTGTTCTTGAAAGTCTCTAGGTTGACGGAGCCCAAGTTGGTATCTGTCAGCTTGCCCAACTTCGAGGTGAACTTTGATTCTGGCATAAATGTCTTGCTCAGTTTCTTGATCACAGCCTACCTGGATGCACCATTGTTATCTTTGCCAGTCGCCCTTGCCTCAGCCATCTGCAGGACAATAAACATTCATCAACAATTTAACTTAGAAAAAATAAATAAAATACTTTGCAGGGCTGCCAGTTGACTTCAAGAAGTTGCAATGTTATTTCTCGTTTGCAAACCTCAACTTCTTTTCTTCAACAAACTCGAGTTTTAATACTTAGCAAGCCTCAGCAAATTCAACACTTTCAGCAACTTCAATCACCAATCTGAACTTTTGTAAATTCGTACTTCACACTTAGCAAGTGCACACTTCAATATACTCTTGAAACTTCTTACTTCAAGGCGTCCTTCTCAGCCTCAGCAATATGATTTCTTTAAGCTTCAGCAAATTCGAACTTCAACAATCCAGAACTTCCAACACCTTTCACTAAGCAACTCTCAGACTTAGCAAAATTTCGAACTTCTCAAGCTTCAGCAATCCAGTCTTCTGCAACTCACTGCGATATTGAACTTAGAGCAAATCGAATTCTCCTCAGCTGTGAAAAAGAAGTGAGAAATTTCTCAATCTTATAGCAAAAATCGAATTCTAGAAGGAGCTAAGTTTAGCCAGTGCATTAAATCTCCACTACTCCACTTCAAGAATTCGAATTTTCCCTCTCTGGTATTTCTGACACTTGTCTGAGAATCTCAACCTTCTAGAAGTTCAACTTTCACTGCCACATTTCAAATTCACTTTCGAAAAAAAAAATTAATTTAAATTCATCTTTTAATTCACCAGCCGGAGCTCTGTCACTTGAATTCGAATTTTACTTCTCTTTTGCTTTGGAAAATTCATCTGTGAAGAACTAGGTTAAAATCATCTAGGCAACTCATTTCGAATTCATCGTTCGAAGAATTTTCCTTTCAAAAATCATTTTATTCAAATTTGCCTTAGAAGATTTTAAATTTTTCTTAGGAAAATTTCACAATTTGAGCACTGATTAAATTCTTCATGCTGAAGGCCTTGGCGAAGTGCGGAAGACATATAAATCCATTTCTCATCACAAATGTCCAGTACCCAAAAGCAAATTTTCTCTGAAACGCGATGAATCCATGGGTACCCAACGAACGGGTTCATTTAAATTTTTAAAATTTTGAACCTTAGAAAAATATTATTCAATCAATTTCAATCCCGTTCTTCATCTCCGTGAACATCCTGTTGCTCAGACTTGGAGATTTTATTAATCCATCCTGCAATGCTAGCATCCTGACTTCATCACTGGCAACTCATCTGTGCTTCAAGAGAAATTTCATCACCATCATGCCTAGGCGTATTTTCTAAGGAAGAAAATACTTTGCCTTAGAGAAATTTTAGATCACCTTGAAAATTCTTTGAAAATTTCGCCTTGGAAAATTTTGTATTCAACTCAATCACTTTACCTGTGAGAAAAATTTATTTCACCTAGAAGATCTTCCTTCCATCATCCTCAACGCCTTAAAAAAAAAAAATTCTAGCATTTTGGAACCCCAATGCCTAGCAACTTTGTTTTATTCATCACCTTGCATTTTATTTTGCACTTGAAAGATATTTGAATTTAAAATTCCAACGCCTTTTATTTTTCACTCACCACCCTAGGCGCATCATGTGTGAAGAGAAACAAGCTCTCAACGCCTTGCATTTTATTTTGCACTTGAAAGATATTTGAATTTAAAATTCCAACGCCTTTTATTTTTCACTCACCACCCTAGGCGCATCATGTGTGAAGAGAAACAAGCTCTCAACGCCTTGCATTTTATTTTGCACTTGAAAGATATTTGAATTTAAAATTCCAACGCCTTTTATTTTTCACTCACCACCCTAGGCGCATCATGTGTGAAGAGAAACAAGCTCTTTTGCATTTTATTCACCCTTGGCAATATTTTTTAACACCTTGGCACTTACCACCTTGGGCACACATAGCACTTGAAGAAGAATAATAACCACGCCTAGCATTTACCTTGTTTTCACCACGCCTTGGAGTATTTCACTTCACCCTTTACCTTATTCACCACCCTACATTTACTTTTACTATCTTCAACTTGGGTGCATTTTGGCTTGCATGAAGGATGACTCTTCAACTTCCCCGTTTTTGTCTTCACTTGACCTCATTTGGGCGCATTTAGGCATATGAGGAGGACGAGCTTTTGTTGACTTGTTGACTTCTTTGAACTTGGGCGCATTTTGATGGGTGAGGAGGACGAATTTCTTCGACTCCTTTGACCTTTTGTATTTTGGGCGCATTTCTCATGTAGAGGAGGATGAAACTTGTAACCACGTCCTTTTGTGACCTTTCAACTTCTCCTTTTTTGTCCTTACATGGGCTCTTTTGGGCGCATTTGAGCATATGTGCAGGATGAAACTTGTTGACTACTTTGACTCACTTGCATTTTGGGCGCATTTCCACCTATGTGCAGGATGGGCGCATTTGGAGGGTGGTGGAGGATAACTTCAACACTTAGAAAAAATTTTAACTTTCATGCTTCAAGGTGGGCGCATTTTGCCATGTGAGTAGGATGAAGTTCTTTGACTTTCCTTGACTTTCCAAGCATGGGCGCATTTTAGCCTAGGAGGTGGACGAAGTTTCATACTTAGAATTTTTTTATGCTTTCACCTTGAATTGGGCGCATTTTGCCATAGCTACAGGATGAAAAACATTGACCTCTTTGACTTTTATGCTTCATGGGCGCATTTGGAGGGTGGTGGAGGATAACTTCAACACTTTAAAAAAAAAATTTAACTTTCATGCTTCAAGGTGGGCACATTTTGCCATGTGAGCAGGATGAAGTTCTTTGACTTAGCCACTTTTTCCTCGTTTTCGCCAGTTTATCCGTGCCTTACTATTTATAGTAAGTCTCTCGATTTTGCATCTCTGAAGCTCAGAACGACTTGAAATTTCAAACACTGGATCCTCACGACCTTGTTACTCTGTTGATATTGCTATTTCGGGTTGGCCTGCTATTTTTAGCCCATTTCTGAAGGTGATTTGCTATAAATAGTAACTGTTCATTTCTGATATCTCCACAGCTCAGATTGACTTGAAATTCAAATGGGGTGCTCCTCACCACGTGACCTGCCTATCGATATCGGCGCATGCAACTGATTTGCTATTTTTAGCCTGTTTCCAAAATGACTTACTATAAATAGTAAGTGCTCCGTTTGACTTCAAATTTTAACAGCAGGTAGCTTGAAGGATGCTGATCGCGGTGGTTTACACCGGTTTTCGAAAATTTTGACCTTTTACCCCTCTTTTCAGGCTCTGAAGCTGGAAACCCTAATTTGTTCTGCATGCATATCGAATGGTCTCCGTTTGTTCTCGTTTCTGTTGCATTGCGATCAACTCGTGATTCTGAAGTGCTGGGAGGTGGCTGTCGGGACGCACCTGCTAAAAATAGTAAGTTCCTCACTGAGTGATTATCTTCGTTTGCATGTCACATCACTGCGAAGTTCTCGAAAAACCCATAAGGAATCATCCGACATGCAAAGAAAACCCTGACATGCAAACCCTAAAAATAGCCTCTGAAGGCTGAACTCTGAAAGTTGTTATCTCGTTTTGCATGTTATATCGTTACGAAGATCTCTGAAAACCCAGAAGGAATCTCCAGACATGCGTTGAAAAACTCTACATCTAAGCCCTGAAATTTGCTCCGGAAGTTGAACTGCTAAAAATAGAAAGTTGTCTATTTCAGCTCAAATTTAACCTGTGAGTAGCTTGATGTGTTCTGAATGCAGTGTGACAGTCAGAATTTCGAAAATGCTGACGGATTGCCTGTAATTGCACACTTACTAAAAATAGTAAGTAGTCAGAATTTGATGAAATTTCAGTGGGGACCTGCTGGAAGCATACTGAACTCAATGTTAAGCTCAATTTTCAATTTATTCATTTCATTGGATTTCAAATGGACCAGAAAGATAGAAACCCTAATTTTCAGACTTGGCCAAAATCTCACGTGTTTAAGCTCATCGGCAGAGAAATTCCCTGGAAGGCAGATAGTAGAAAAGAGACAGACGGAGAGAGAGAGACAAAAACCAAAGCCAAAAAGACCAAAATGGAGCGAAAATTAGGGGGTCCCCATTTTGAATGGGGCGATGTGTGAAAAGGTCACAACAGCTCCTTCACCAAACAATCACATCAAGCAAATATCAATTCCTAGATGCTTAGAAGCTTGGCTAACCCTCTCTTTATACTTTTCTCCAAGAAGAGGTCGATTCATCTAGAAACTTCTCTTTTAATCTTTTAAAATAATATATTATTTGCACTTTACAAATATTAAAATGTGACTATATAATATAAAGTGCAAATTTAACATTAAAACATTACATTAAAAATAATTATTATTATTATTAAAGTTACCTTTAATAATAATTAAACATTATATCTTAAGAAAACTCCTTATTTCTCTAATTCAACTGAATCCAGGAAATGGAAACCATAGTTGGCACACTCGCCAAAAAACTGCGAGTTTTTGAAAAACGAGTATTTACGAAAAGAACTCGCCATTTTTTTGACAAAAACTCGTTTTTTGGCGAGTTTTCGTCAAAAAAACGGCGAGTTTTTAAAAAAAACACACGCGATCTAGGTATGGAGCCCGCGGCCGGCCAAAAGTCGATTTCATTTGGTTTTTTTCAGTTGTTCTCACTCTTGGCAGAGCAAAAACCCAGTCTAAAGCATTTTGCACCATTTTTTAGTATTTTGCACCGAGGAGACGAGATTTGAACGAGATTTTCATCGGATTTCGAAGGCAAATTGGATTTCTAGGTAGGTTTTCTGATTTTTCTTGTTCTTTCTTTTTTTTAATTTTTTCTTCATTTTTGTTGATTTTATGTTTAAAAAACATCATGAATCAACTATAAAATAGATTTAAATACATTTATATTGTTGAAAAGAAGATTTAGGTTCATCAAAACAAGAATTTGTGACACTTTTTTTCTGATTTTTTTACATATTTTGCTGATTTTTTCATTTTATTGAAATTTTCTTCAAACCCTAGTTATTTTTTTTATTTTGATTCTTCTTGTTTGTTGAAACCATGTTTAAAATCATATATTAGCTTCATTTGTTACTAATTTAAAGTCATTTTCAAATTTTTACATTTTTTTCACATTTTTTGTAACCCTAATTTATTATTTTCTTTTATTAATCCATTTTTTTTAATGAAAATGTTTACAATCTTAGATTAGTTTAGATTTTCCTAATTTAAAGTAATCTATTAAACTATTTTGATTTAATCTAATTTAGCTTGTTTTTAAATTTTCTATCAAAAAACTAATAAGTTGTGCTTTCACTTTTGTGCGTGTAGGTTAATTGATAATGGCTTCTGAATCTGCTTCTACCCCTACCTCAGCCCCATCCGTGCCTGGGAGTGGGGAATATGTAGGCACTCGTCCAGCAGGAACTAGAGATCCTGCTTGGAAATATGCATATGAAGGACCAGAACCTGGATCAGTGTATTGCATTAAATGTAAAAATGTATACCGTGGAGGCATCAATCGCCTCAAATACCACCTTGCAGGCATCCCTAGACGTGATGCTAAGGCTTGCATAAACACCAATGAGGAAATAAAAAGACAAATGAATGCAATACTTTCCGCTGCAGAAGAAAAAAGGGTGCAAAGAGTGAGGGAAAAAGCGGCAATGCAAGTTGCCATAGCTTCTTCTCAAGGTGTTGCAGCCAGCTTTGATTCACTGTCAGATGATGATGATGATGTAGCAGCCGGCATAGTGGGCTCTCTTCGTGGTCCACGTGTGCGAAGACAATCGCTGCAACCCACCACCACCTCCATCCCTTCAACTACCTCTGGCTCTAGTAGAGTACCAGGGGCAGGATCCCAATCAACACCTACAGCCACGGGTTCACGCATTGGTGATTTTTTTGTGCCTAGAAACACACTTGGTGCACAACCTTCTTTAGAGGCAACTAGGTGGAATAAGGAGCTGCATGAGCATGCAGATGTTGCTTGTGCTGATTTTTGGTACTTCAACAACATCCCTTTCAATGTGGCAACCTCACCTTACTGGCAAAATTTGGTGACCACATTGATAGTTGCAGGGAAAGGCTACAAGGTGCCTTCACGCAAAGACTTGAGTGGGAGGTTAGTTTATGTTCTTTAATTTATGTTTTTTAAGTTTAATTTATGATTAATTTAAGCTATTTTTTTGTTGACAAATTAAAATTGTGTGCTTAATTTCTCTTTGTACTTGTAGGTTGCTTTCTAATGCAACTGAAAGGGCAAGGGCAGCGATAGAAGAACAAAGAGAAGAATGGCAAAACTACGGCTGCACTATTCTTTCTAATGGGTGGACGGATGGAAAAAACCGTACTATCATTAATTTTTTGGTTTCTTGTTCTTGAAATCCATGGATGCCTCCAGCATAGTAAAAAATGCAAAAAATTTGGCTAGAATGTTGGAGCAAGTGTGCATGGAGGTTGGGCTTGAAAATGTGGTGCAAATTATAACTGACAATGCAACGGCATATGTGGCAGCAGGAAGAATCCTCCAAGATAAACACCACACAATTTTTTGGACACCATGTGCTGCCCATGTCCTTGACCTTCTTTTGGAGGACATAGGCAAATTAGATTGGGTCACAGCGATTGTAGAGGATGGAAGGAGAATCAATAAATATATCTACAATCACCCTTGGGTTCTCAACTTGATGAGGGAGCACACCAATGGGAGAGAATTGGTGAGACCTGGTGTTACAAGGTTTGCAACAGTTTTCTTAACGTTGCAAAGCATTCTTGGTGCATTGACGGCTTTGAAACAAATGTTTGTGAGTCAAGCATGGGTAGACTCACCTTATTCGAAGAAGCCAGAAGGAGAAAGAGTTCAAAACATTGTCTTCGAGCCCCTCTTTGCACAAAGAGCAACAGAGATTGTGAAGGTAACTTCAAAACTTTGAGTTTGAATCTAAATTCAAATTGAACATTTTTCTTAAAGTTAATGTCTTTCATTGTAAATTTGTAAATTACTAAATTGTAACTCTAATCTTTTTTTGCATTTTTAAATTTATATTGTAGGTGTCAGAGCCCTTGGTTAGAGTGCTCCGCTTGGTGGATGGGGATCAAACCCCAATGGGGTATCTTTATGAGGCCATGGATAGGGCCAAGGAGGCTATTAGAAATTATTATAAGGGGGACAGCCTCAAATTTGATCCCATTTGGGAGATTATTGACAGGAGGTGGAACAATCAACTCCACCAACCTATCCATGCAGCAGGGTACTTCTTGAACCCCCGTTTCATCCATTCAGGAACCTATGCAAATCCTACTGGAGAGGTTATGGAGGGCCTCACTACTTGCATTCAGCGGATGACATCCACACCTGATGAGGCAAACTGCATTGTTAATGAATTGCAGAGTTATAGAGAAAAAAGGGGTGCACTCTTCTCTTCAGACCTGGAAAAGAGAGCAGTATCTAGGCTGCCACCAGGTATAAAATTTGAAATTTACAAGTTACAAAAATGAAAAATTGATAATTACAAGTTACAATTTTCTAACTCTTTTTTTGTTTGTTTTGTAGATGTTTGGTGGACAAATTGGGGTGGCAAATCCCCAAATCTTCAAAAAATTTCCCTTCGTGTCTTGAGCCAGCCTTGTAGTTCGTCCAATTGTGAGCACAATTGGAGTTTGTTTGAGGCCATCCACACAAAGAAGAGGAACAAACTCGCTAAAAAACGCCTCAATGACCTTGTGTATGTGCAATATAATCTTCAATTGCGCAGATGAAAGGTAGAGGAAATATCATATGATGATCCAATTGATTTGGATGAGATAGATCCATACAGTGATTGGACAGGGCGAGGGGAGCAGCCTCCATTATTTACTGAGGATGAGATTTATGATTTAAAGCGACAGGCAATGGAGGAGGGTGGATTTGCATTCTCATTGGACGACCTTGAGGATGACCCTGAGGAGGAGTCATTGCCAGTGCCACCACCAGCAGCTACAAGAGGATCTAGTTCTACATCCAAGATGGAGGTTGAGCCACAGGCACAGCAGGAGCAGACTCCTACGATTAGACCCTCTTCCGGTCCCTTATTGAGATCTAGACACAGGAAGAGGAAGATGTGATTCATGTGAATTTGTAAAAACTGAAATATATTAATGTTTATGTAGTATTTACTTTCAGCTTTACAAAAACAATTTGCTATTTTCATTTTGTTTCAAACTATTATCATATCAGCGCATTGAGCATTCCACATGGGGATGCCATTTTGTATCCAGTTTTCTTTCAAATCAATCAAATACTGCTTGTTTCTTATATGTACTCATTTATTGACTCATTGGATGCATCTTATCTTTGAATTTTGCAAAAAAAATACGTTTTTAGTGAAGTTTAAGCAATTTTTTAATTTCCCAAGTTTTTTGCCGAGTTTTTGCCGAGCCGAGTTTTTCAAGTTTACCGAGTACTTGCAAACGCCGAGTATTCCAACTATGATGGAAACCATCAACTGACTAGATATCTGCCACAAAAGACCTCCTACCATGCTCATTAGCCTACAAAGGTCAACTGATAGGCTAATCCTGCCAAGAACTGATGCTCACGAAAATGGGGACATTACACTCTTGTTTTTCTACTTGAGTATGATTGGTATCCTCTTCAAGAGAAACTATCGTACTTTGCCATGTTTTTGGTATAGGAAAAAAGTGCCAAGTCCTAATCTTCTTCTATGCATTATTTCTTATTGTAAATTTTATCTAGGTTGGTTGTGAATGTTATATTTCCTATTGTGTAGCTATGGGGTAATCCTTCTAAAGGATTAAAGGAAATGCATATGGCACCATTGGAAATATGATAGTGACATCTCAAGTTTTTTGATGCACTTAGTGTCTTGTTTGTTAGATCAAAATGTTTTATCTGAGTGTCCTAAAAGTTACCAACTTCTCACATTAAAAGATTGTCATGTTCCATTTTTAGAATTGAAAGAACTAATTGAGGACCCATAGCCTATTCTCTATTTCTCGTAGACTAGATAAAACAAGGAAAATAATTATAACATTTTAAATTAGACCAATCACTTTATTTTCAAAAGGTCAACTTAAATATTTTTATAGGGCCTATGTAATATTTAAAAAATACTTTTAACCACTTAATTCAATATGTTATTCAAAAAATGTTTTTAAACATGAGATGCAACATTTTATAGATGTGTTTGAAACACTTGGAGGGAAAAATAAATTAAAAAGTGTTTTTAAACACTTGGAGGGAAAAGTAAATTCAACCAGAGGGCCCAAAAGGCAACTATAAAAGAAAGAAAGCTGCTCAATGCAAATCATCCATATTTTGTCAGTTCATTATTCCTTCCAATTTGGAGTTGAAGCATTCAAGGGCGACAACCCTTGGTGTTGGAGATCCAAGGACGAAAACCCTATTGATTTCCATTATTGGATTTGAAGAGAAAAACCCTCTTGTTCATAGGAGGTTATTCCATCCAAGGATCACAATTGTGCTAATTTGTTGAAAATTGTTTGAAATTTTGATTTTCAAGCTTTGATTGATAAGGTTATTGCAAAAAATTCTACCAATATTCATTTTGGATCATTGATTTCATACCATTATTGTTGTTGCACATCATTTCATGGCTGCACCCCAATTGGAACTGCTGTAATTAAAATCTCCAGCCATTATTTCACTCCTAGTACCACCATACAGCCTTAAGGTTGTTGATTTTTAAGAGGTTTTAAGCACCACTTCTATTCATGAGGATTTTCAGCCATTGGATCTTCTAAATATCACATTTCCAGCCATTATTCCATCATATAGTTGCTGATTTCAAAAGATGTCAATATTGTTGTTGATTTATGAGGGTTTGTAGATGATTGTGAAGGATTCCAGCTTGTTTTCCATAGATGTTCATAGCTAACCTAGGTTGCCGGGTACACCCCTCAAGGGTCCTTGTCTCAAACCGAACAGAGCGGGTACGGGTCCTACGACAAGAGCATCCTAGGTTCACCCAAGGTCCCACCTAGGCACCCTAGGTTCACCCAAGAATCCTTCACAACAAACCCAAGGCATTTGGGCAGGACCCTGAGCAAACCCAAGACACTCCTATTGCAGGACCTATACCCACACTCATTCAGTACAGAACCAAGACGCCAAAAAGGGGCATACCTGGTGACTTAACCAAAAATGAAACTCAAGCAAATTAAGCTTACAATTCATTAATTTCATATGGAATATAATTTTATGCTAAGTTAAGTCCAAATGCCAAACATAAAAATGCAAGCACCAATGCATTTTCATCATTATGCTTGCTAATAAAACTTTATGAATGTAATAATGTTGGCAAGACAAATTTGAGAAATGATAAGTAATAAATAATAAATCTTTGAACAAGAAAAAGGTAAAATGGTAAATATCAGATAGAACTTGTCTAAGAAGAGATTAAAAGATAAAAAGAAGAAAAGCATCAAGCAACAAACCTACCAGAATAAATGGAACATGTCCGATTGATTTTATCATAATTGACACACCATCCATCAGGACCTGTCATGCTCCAATACAGCTGCACTCAACATATTGGATCAAAACATCAGTACGAGAAAAGGAAAGTTTCAAGAAAGAAATCAGTGCTCTGTTTTAATGTAATAAATATCAAGCAACCATCTTACCATTTCTCAGTCTCTTCTTATTACTAAATTAGTTTTCACACTTTCCAAAATTCATACTGAATTGAAGACATGTGAGAACAGAAAGATTTGACAAATTAATGCACTCTATGTTAACTGAAAATAGAAGGAACCAAGCTTGATGGGAAGATATTTAGCAGAAAAAGATTGATAATATCAACTGAATATTATACAATGAAGTGCCAAAAGAAAAACCCAACTAGTGCCTTACATTCTTCAGACTATTTGATCAAGAATACCCTTATATTTACACTTCTTTATTTGCAATGTTAGCACTAGCTTGTAATTTCATGTGAAAAAGGTTTAAATTTATAATTTTTTGCAAAATTCCTTTAGTCAATTCCTTCACATATTTGAACTTTAAAAAATTATCTGTTCCTCCTTGTAATCTTTGTCGTTTCAAATTTTTAAACAAAATAAAAACTAGCACATGAAATATTAGAATCATCCCCTGGTCTTAGTATCAGAACGTTTTTAAGCAGAGAGATGATTCTATTGTTCTACACCTCACCATAGTTACAACAAGAAAACTTCTACCAATTTACAGTACTTCAAAAAAGATGTTACAAATTTTATAACTAATTCAGAATTAAGTCAACTATGTTAGCTGCACTGGCCCATTTGGCATCACATTGACAACTTTAAAATGTACTTTTCTCAAGATAGCAACTATTAGCTATTATCAACATCCAGATTGTTAGTATAATGGATGAACATGGTGTATAACTGTAAGCCAGTGTTCGACAAAGTTCGGTAGATCATTGCATTTTCTCTACTCAATTACAATGTTCCAGCAAGAACTCAATTCCCAACCTGATGGAACCAGCTGTTGTAGATTTTATGGATTCACCTTTTCCAACTACATACAGTCCATTAATTCACATTAAAAAAATTGTGCAAAAGAACATTCCAAAGTAATACTCTATTACCAGTGTAACATTGCAAACCAATCAAAACCTTTTGACTGATTAAAAAAAATTATTCAATTAATTTAAATTATGAAGCTCATAGTTCAAGGGGTTGTGGGATGAAGGTAAATCACTGCATTCGTTAATAGAGTGGCTCAAATTTGAATTCCCACATCATGATAAGGCAATCCACAATTTGGCAGGCATGCACATGTAATAACACATCAAGGCCTATTCATCCCTAGAAATGGTCTAGGCCTAGTGATGCTCCTAATTACCCTTAGCTAGAAAAAAATTATGAAATTCATACAAAAATCATTAAGGCTATCTCCAGCATTCTCTTTCTCCTCACTGCCTTCACCTAGACTTTAGCCCTCAATTGGCCATTCCTTATTTACCTTCAACTGAAGAGAATCAATGCAAGACCGTCTGCAACAACAATCTTCCATCACCCAAATAATTGGTGAACTACAAACGCAGGCTTTGGAAAACTTTAGAGGTGGCTATGGGTGAAATTGTTTTGTAGCAATCATTGTTCCTGCAGTATGTCATTTCCTAGCAACTTTAGAGTTTCTGTGAAAAAGTCAATCACAGCAGTTACCCAATTATTGCTAAAGTTTTTTGCAGCCAGTATTACAAGACTTGCTAGGACTTGCCCAGACTTGGTGAGTCTTGAGGCAAGCAAGTTGAAACGAGGCCCAAGGGCTCATGACCTAGGTAACCAATGAGTTTGGTTAGACTCAGTAAGTCTGCCTAACTCACCAGACTTGACGAGTCCCAACGGGTAGACTCAACCAAGTCTATGAAAACTAGGGTAAAAAAGCATAAAATTTTGAAAATGCTTAAACATAAAAGCATGAAAGTCAAGTATTTTTTGAAGGGTTTGGGGGACTTTCGGCGGAGGATGGCTAAAAGTGATAAAATTATGAAAAATGGCATGTACCATGACAGTTTGTATAGTCTCGAAGTCTTTAATTTAGGCTTGGTGGCAAGGGATCCGCCCCTCAACCAACCACCCCATCCTCCCCCCCCGGTCATCACGACAAGGAACGTGCTAGGGGCGTTGCCCCTCGATCCCACTAGGGACATTGAACCCAAACACCCACAAGGAGCACTACCCCTTGATCCCACTAGAGCATTGCTCCCACACCCCCCAAACCCCCACAAGGAGCACTATCCCTTGACCTTGTTGGAGCATTGCCCTCAAACCCCAACAAGGGGCACTGCCCATTGACCTTGTTGGGGCATTGCCCCCAAACCCCCACAAAGGACATTGCTCCTTTACCCCACTAGGTACACTACTCCCAAATCCCTACTCTAGTCTTTTTCTTCTCTAAAGAAAACCTTTTTGGGCCATGCTGGATGGAAGAGCAACATTTTTTATTTTTTCAATTTTTTCCTATTAAATTACATTTATATTTTTAGTTTGCTAAGTCAAACTCTAGCCTAAGTAATGCTCCTAAGTCTGTAGCAGCATTTGCAGATTTGTCTAACATAAAAGTGCATGACTCCAGATAAAGCTAGTAATGTTGGGTTGAAGGATACAAACTCCTTTATACCATAGTTCTATTAAAGTATTATTCTAATATTTAATGGTCATCTTAGCTTTAGTTAGTCGATAGTTTACTTTTAGTTAACTTAGTTTATTTCAATTAGCTTTTAGTAACTTTTGTTCCTATTTTAGTTTGTTTTAGCAACTTTCAGTTATCTCCTTTAGTTTGCTTTAGTCAATGATGGTTTCTTTTTAGAAACATCGTCTTGTAATTTTCTATATAAGTAGTATTCCTCTCCTTTATAAATACAGAATAACAAATATCGAATATCAATTATCATTTCAAGTTCGTGACTCCATATTATGATTTTTGCTTTTTATGCCATGGATATCATAATCCATCAGTTTTTTGCACCTTAAATATTTGACAATATTTATATATCTAAAAATGTTGTTTCCTTCAGCTAAAATCCACTTTTATACTCATGGAATTGATGTATACTCGTGTATGTGATCAAAGTAGCTTTTGTTTGATTAATTTATTGTCTTTAAAGTTTATTTATTGAACGGTGCATGATACAAATTTTAAATCCTTAAAAATAACTATATTTCATGGTTTTTCAATTTGCCTAGTCAACCTGAGTCTGAGTGTGTTGTACCCAAACCAAATTGTTTGCTTCATTAAGGCATTTTGCTTAAAAGAGTCTAAACCTTGCTAAAATAATGTCAAAATACAATTTTTGGGTAAATCAAGCATGGATTTTGGTCAGTGTCATGTCAGTCGTCAACAACAATTGGTGAGTACTTGGAGCTCAGAACCTAAACCTGGGACTCAGAGCAAGATATGTGATTATGGAGAAGTGCTTCACGATAAGATTATACTCTTACATGGTCGTTTCAGTGGCTGGAACGATGATTATAGAGATCAAATAGATGAAGATTTTTAGTAGAAAGCAGATTTGCGCCCCTATAGCCCAGGGGCACCCTTCTTTTTGAGGGTCCAGATCTTGTTGTTTTTGCTTGTGAATGCACTCAATTTCTTCAGAATTAGCCCAACTTTCCGACGAGCTATCCGGCAAAGTCATCCGAGTTGCAGAACTCCGGCAACTGATGTTAGAAGTTGAAGGTATGAGAGGTTGCATGTTATGGAGGATTGTCAGTTCACAACCTTCTACACCCCTGTAGCCCATAGGCGCCCTTGAATTTGGCTCCTCAGATCATTGGATTTGCAGATGTGGTCTTCTTGAGATCTTTTCTAATCTAGTCTAGCTTCGCAACACACCAGTTCGCCAATCAATCTGACATTCTGAGTGATCGTAGCAGAGATTCTACCAAACATATAAATCAGAGGGTGGAGAAATATAGTATTACACATCTGTACCTCTGTAGGCCAAGGGCGCCCAACCTTTAGGCCTGCCAGATGGGGTTTTTAGTATTCGCAATCTTCACAAGACTTGTGCGGAATTACTCCATCTATCCAACAAACCTAGCCATCAGCCTCCAGGATTTGGCAAATGCTCGTACGTGCGAGGTCTGTGTAGAACGCTGAAAAGTGAAGATAGCTGGAAAAATCACTAAGTATAGAGCATACATTTCATCTTGGAAAAGGCACCCTTCTCTTTGAGGTCTTAGAAGCAGTTTTCTTGCTTCGTCACCTCCAAAGACATCTCTCGTAAGCTGTTCTAGCTAGGCGATGAGATTGACGGTGCACGAATCGGAGCACTCCAGCTCCTGGTGTCAAGGGTCAAAATAGGGTATCCGGTTGAAAGTTACACTTTTAACATAATGTTGTTTAATCCTTCACAGGCTAGGGGTGCCTTTGCTTTTGGGGTCCTTAATGCAGCTTTCAAGTGCCTTACATATAGTCATTGGATGCGGAATACTTCTAGTCACACAGTGAGCCTACCATCCAGTTTGCAAGGTTCATCGTTTTCCGTCAGCGGCAGTTTGAAGCGTCAAATGGAAGAACAGAGAAATGGCTAAGTCTAGAGATGTTGCATCAATTTAATCAAAGGTGCCTAATTTTTTGAAGTGTCAAACGTTGATTTTAGCAGTTGCAGCTCCCAACAGACATTTCATCCTTGCTTTGCAGGCTTCGCAATGGATATCTCAGTTCAGTCACAACCTCACTCAGTCACCCAAAAATCAAAGCTGAACATGGGCAACTGTAACTTTCAGTGAGCTATAAAGTAGGAAGTCAGTGAAAAATCTCATAACTTGTGCAAATGGACGCCTGGAGAGTTAATTTTCGACTTTTTGGAATCCAAATGCTAAGATTGTTGCTAATTTACCAAAAATAATATTAAATTTCAATTTTTGCATGCAAGCTTCAAAATGGGCGATTTTCTTTAATAATTTATTATTGGTGCCCTTTTGTAATATTTAATTACAAAATTGCATGTGAGGAGAACTGAATATTTTATTATTATTTTGTAATCCGGACTTCAAGTCAGTTGCAGTTCAACTGGAGGGGGTCCAATCAGAACCTTTCTTTTGTTAATCAGAGTTTAAAGCTGAGAATGGCGCCATTATGCAACAATTTTCTCTATTTATTCATGGCGTCCATCATTTCTCATTTATCCAGCTTGAGCAAAGGCGAATTTCCTTCAGAGTTGGGCGAATTTTCATCAGTGATCATTGGCGAAGACATCAGAATTATTCTTTTGCAAGTACAAGTCCAGATTTATCAGCGAATCTCAAGATCAAGTGGCGTTTTTGGCAGAAGAAAACATCAAAAAAGTCTTCTCAATTTCTTCCATTTTCTCGTCTTAAATTCATTCACATGTTTGAAGAATTGGCAACTTTTGACAAAACAAATCATCTGGGTTGATTCAGAATAGCTTCCTCGAGAAAACCCATGTGCTAGAATTTTTCAGGAAAATTTACTCCAGAGCATCAGTTCGCGAGGCTCCAATTTTCTCAACTGAAAATTCCTTGCATGGTTGAGTAGAAGTCAAATTTTCGCATTTCTAACGTTTTGGGTTGTCTTAGAATCTTTTTCTAGACAAAACCCATATCTCAAAATTTTTCGTGAAAATTGCTCTCCGATAGGCTACTTTTAGCCTCAGCAAGCTATTTTTAGTTTTCTAGAAAAGTTGTTAGAATATAGCCATGTTCACAGTCAACAAGTGAGTTTTTCAGAGTGCAATATACGCAGATTGAATTCAAGACCAAATTGGTCTTAATTCATGACTTAATCAGAAAAGCTGAGACCGATTTGTATCAAGTGCAGTCAGAGGGTTGATACCGTTGGAATTTTGCATGTGCAGCAAGTTTGTTTGCATTTCTCACAACCAGAGTGTGTGCAGTCAAACCTCGCAGTTTTGTCATGCAACACTCTTTCATTAAGGAAAAGCATTAGAGACATCAAGCTGCAGAAGAGATAGGGACCATCACTTCAATTATGGAGCAGCCAAAGTTATAAGTTAGTGTGTTGGCGTAATAACTAACACCTCTGGAGTGCAAGTTGGTACGAACAACTATGCACACTACGCAATGAGTGCTCTTCAAATTAGGAGGGGAAGCTCCCTCATTGTGCTGACAAAAGTGCTTGAAAAGGAAAATAAACTAAACTATATCCTGTCTTTTTGTCTTAGCTATAAGAGGCACAAGGCTTTCAAGAAAACTCTATATGTTGCAGCTAAGTATTTTCTGGTTTCGTAAGACTTAACTACAACACACAAAGCTAAGTAACTTAAACTATCTAATCCCCTCAAGAATTCAGAGCATGAGGAAACGGAGCGGGAATGATTATCTGACGATAAACCGAGTAGAGACTCACAATGTGAAGGCAAGGTGGCACTACTATCTGCTTGTCTGAATAGGCTTATTATTCACACACATCACATGATAAACAAGTACAGATTCTCAACTTGAAGGCAAGGTGGCACATCTATCAGCTCAATTTGAACAAGTTTATTGAACACAAAACATGAAGGATAGCCAACTAGGACAGCAAATTGCATAGGCGAGACAAGCATACAATCTACAATCAAACTAGCCACTATATCTAACTAAGGCAAGAATTCACCATCATAATTGCATGAAACCCAAGTGGCATAACAATTCAGCATAATAGTAAATACTCATGAACAGATACAGAACGAGCAATATTGAAGGTAAGGTAGGGACAGCATATATTTCTCTCTCGTGCAAAAGTTATGTACAAATGAGCAAAAGCTCTTATTTATAGACATCGAAAGGTGTAGGTAACCCTAAAATCACCTTGAGTCAACTACAGTCTTGCAATGCATGCAAGATTATTGCTAAACCCTAATAAAGCAAACTATACAGTTAACTAGAAAACTACCATCAATTAACTGATACAATTAATCTAAAAATGGACAATGTGCAAGCATGCATGTCCTTATTGAAAGCAAGTTAACTGGAACACTACCATCAATTAACGTAAACCCTAAATACAACTCCAAGTGAATAAAGATAATCCCAGAATAGACATGCATGAGATGAGATAGTGAGTTAACTTGAAAAGGTAACTCTAAGCTTAACTCCTATGTGTAATGTCTATCCTGAGAGGTGGGAACTGAAGTCTACTGGCCATGATCTCGAGCAACCAATCCCTCAACAAGATTGTTAACTGCATCACTATTTGGAGCACTGATACTCTGCCGAAGTATGCTATGTCTGTGTAGCATGTCCTCACCAGCTCTGATTTGGCACTGAAGTTCACCTCTACTCCTGGTTGCTTCATCGAACAATGCTGACATGACTGTAAGCTGATTAATCTTACAACCAACGGTCTCCCCACTGAAAAATACTATGAACGAGTGCCTGGAGCTCTGACTGTACATCAGTAAGCTCAACATATGCACCACCCTCAATTTGATACCGACACGATAAGCGAGACACTAAGGTTCTCACAGACCGAAGCACTAGTGACGTGCTCTCTACTCTCAGCCTAATGCCATTGTTTCCTCTATCTTTGCCTTGAAAACCACCTGTGTTTTCCAAGAGTAGATAGCCTCTTTATCCTCTACATCTGTGACTAATTCATATGCCACACTCAGGTGAGCAATCATAATCTCGTCCCGGGGTCTGTTAATCGCCATGTCTCGCTCCTCATCCTGGAGACGTAGACGGAGCTCTCGTGCATTGTACCGCAACTGATATAGCTCTATAAGCATAGAATGGCCTCTAGCAACAAACTCCTCCCATTCCTCCAAACGCTTGTCGTATGCAACCAGGTGAATAAGCTGGCCCTATTCTACTAGAGGCTCAAGCAGTGGTGGGAGTGTGGCAATAACATCTAACCTGTGTACAAGGCTAGAAATGTACTGATGAAGCTGTCTAATTTCAGCCTTGAACGCTGCCTTGTCTTCTCCGTCCTTCAGCATTCTATCCCTGGCGCTATCTGTAGCAACCTGTAGGAGATCAACCTGAGTCTGGCGTGTGCTACGACCAAGGTTGACTGTGATAACCTCGAAGTCCTAAGATTCCAATTCTTCCAAACTCTTCCCCTCTGGAGGTATAGCAGTCTTAACGATGATCTCCATATCAGCATTCCTCTCCACTTGGACCATGTTCTTGATCCTCTTGTCTGGCGCATCCTGGTAAACATGATCGAAGTTTGAATGATCAAGGACATAGGATGGCTACCTCCTCTTCCTTCCCAGTTGAGCTTCAATCCAAGACTGGTCTCGGCTAATGCTATTGGAAGGATTTGTACTAGCAACAGGAGGCTCTGACCAGAGTGAATATGTAGAGGAGCTGCTGCGAGATGGGGAGTCCAAATCCAATTCGATGTGAATCGGGACTAGTGACTACTCTGGAACTGGTGTAAGAACTTGAGGCTGAACCTCAAGCACTGGCCTCTGAACTAGCTTTACTGGCCTCTAAACTAGCTTTGTAACAGGATGTCTGACAAGCCCCGTGTGTGTATTAATGGCAAGCGCCTTCCCTTTTGAATTGTTTGGTGCTTGACTTTTCTTGGGAGGGTTACTCTTCTTCTGTTTGGGTTTTGATGAGGAAGATAGCGAACGATCCACCACTGGCGACTCTGCTCTAAACACATTTACCCTCCTGGTCTTCTTACTAACAAGGTAAAGTATATTGTTCTGAATAACTCTACTTGACCTCTCCTTTACTGACGCGTACTCCTTGGCATACCAATCAACTGCTGGCAGCGGCTGTGTGTCAACCTGCTCTCTGAAAGACTTAGGAAGGACTTCTCCCTCATCATCTGATAAACCACCCACATCTTCTGCCAAGAAAACAGAAATCTGTGATAGAGATGTTGACGTGGTTTTTGAGACCGCACCAACACAGAATAAAGTTTCCCAACGGATACTCTATCCTCTCTTGAACAAAGTATTCAGCATGCTAAGATTGCGAGTGAGTTCATGCTTTCAACTCCAAGGTTCCTTTAATGCGAATAGACTCAGTTGGCTCAATGTGATTTTGCTGGTATTTCAAGGGGACTTACACAAATGTTCGACAGTTGACAGCAGACAGCGGACTAAGGGCTTTCACGTGGTTTGAATGATTTGGCAAGTGAGCACAAGTTTCCTAAAGCTAACCAGAAATGAACTGAAATTAAATGGGTGTAGGGATAAGAATGTTCTAGTCTACTCTAAAGCGCGGAACACGGCGATCAATTCTCACAGACTTCAACCAAGCTCCGTTTTGCCTCACTTCGGACAGCTTCCACGGAACTGGTGCAATCTTCAGAGGAGTGACTCAAGATGTTCATATCACGATTTAGCATAAAGACACCATCACAACGACGCATGCCAACATATAAACCATAATCGAAGTTAAGTTTCACAAAGTTCCAGTTGACCACGCAAGGCGAACCCACCGTCAGCGAGCCCGCTAGTGGTATGGACGAACGAAGTCTTGTTCAAATCGAGCACCACATTCCACAATTGCTAAGTACTTGCATGAAATGAAACCTACTTTACTTTAAGCTACTTCAAGATGCTATGTGAATTGGAAGGACGAAGAAGCCTCAACAACTATTCACAACAAAGAAGAATTCACCATCAATGAAAATTCTTTTATTATGAAAGCATACATGACAACTTCTTACAAAGTATCCAAAGGGAAGACTTTCCTTCCTTTTCAATCTAAACTATACTATCAACTATCTAATTGCTCTCTACTCCTTCTCTACTATCCTAACTCTGATCTAATTCTCCTTCTAATTTCTAATGAGGTACAAATGAGGGGGACTCCCCCTTTTATAGTTGGCCAAGTCCAACGGACGGCTCAGATTACAATCGGCTGGATGGCCCAGATTGTGCCACCTCAGCCCTAAACAAAATTTGCCCTAAAAACCGCCATAATGGAAAGTGGGGCAATAAATGAGCCATTAATGGCCACCACCTTCTAGAAGATTCCCGCTTGTAGACGTGTTCACACTGCTCTTGATCTTCTTCTAGACGTTGTTCTTCAGTTCCTTCTTTGTCACTCGAGTCTCATCACTTAGCCACTTTTTCGCAACTTTCTTCCTTCGAGGTTGAGATGTCATCCTGAATCACTTGCTTCATCATCGCTTGGTCTCGACGTTCCTCCTACAAAACGAGCAAGGAGAAAAGTATTAGAACACCTCATAATATAAATTCAACTTACTTACCAGGATTCTCATGTTCTAATTTCCAAGCGTTCATCGCCTCCACTAGCCAACTTCTACCTTCTTCATGATCCTTCATGCCTTAGCCAGATTTCAATCCATCTTCCTCAAGGGCGTATTTAAAAGATGCACTTTTAAGATCATCCTTCGAAGGTGTTAACTTCAACTGCATCTTCTTCAAGGAATTCACTTCACCTGCTGGAGCTCTGACAACTTTTGATTTTATCCATCTCTGGCTCAAGAAGACTATCATCACGAAGAATTTGAGCAAATTCTCCTAGGCAGTTCCTTTTAAATTCATCGTCTGGAGTATTTTACCTTGAAAACACATTTTCTTCACTTTGCCTTAGAAAATTTTTAAATTTTCCCTTAGGAAAACTCATCAATCTAGTGCCCATCAAAAATCTTCATCCCAGAATCCTCGACAAGCTGTGGAAGACCTTAAAATCCATTCCTCATCGATAATCTTCGATACCCAGAAGAAAATTTTCCCTGAAACGCGATGAATCCATGGGTGCACAACGAACGGGTTCATTTAATTTTTAAATTTTGAACCTTAGAAAATTATTATCCTGTCAAATTAAATCCATTCTTCGCCTGTGATTACCCTGTGTTGCTCTCGCTTGAGAAATTTTATCAATCCATCTGCATTACCATCCATCTCCATCTTCGACAAATTTTACTCATCATAGGAAATTCTTATCACCTCAGAGTCTAGGCGCATTTTCTAGAGGAAGAAAATATTTTGTGCCTTAGAAAAAAAAAAAATTTGAGTCACTTGGCACTTTTGAAAAATTTTCCCTTAGAAAATTTTATTCATTCTTCAATCCATCTTGCCAGTGGTGAGAAAATTTCATCAACTCCTCTTAGAAAATATTTCTTGAAAGCACATCCCACTTAACATATTTTATTTTTCATCTTGCAATTTCCAATGTTTAGGCATGCATTATTTTTCCTTGGAGAAAAAAAATTTCAACACCCAACACTTTCAACGCCTAGCATATTATACTTCACATTATGAACTTTTGGGCGCAATTTGCATAGTGAGGTGGATAAGCTTCCAATGCCTTAAGCTCTTCACTCTTTAACTTACCTCCACCTTGGCGCATCTCATGTGTCATGGAGGATATTAGCCACGCCTTAGTAATATTTTCATCTTTACCTTCACCTTGGCGTACTTAGCATATTTTATTATTCACATCATCTCACAGCCTAGCGCATTTAGCTCATGTGGAAGGAATAACTCCAACGCCTCTTTGACTTTCTTCCATATTTTGTCTTCACATGCCCTCATTTGGGCGCATATTGCATGTTCAAGAGGATGGGCGCATATCATGTATGAAGGAGGACAAACTTTTCAACGCCACCTTTGACCACTTTGGACTCCTTGTTTAGCATGGGCGCATTTAGCATAGGGTAAAGGATAAAGCCTCTAACAACACGTTTGACTCTTTGACTTGAGAGGTGGGCGCATTTTAGGCATGGTGAAGGATGAATTTATAACGCCATTGACTTGTCTTTGCAGCATGGGCGCATATGAGGATAGGAGGAGGATGGGCGCATTTAGGGGTGGCAAGTGGATATCAAACACTTAGAAAAAATTTTATCATCTTGAATGCAAGCTGAGCGCATTTAGCATGTCTAGCAGGATATTTTCATGCCTTAGAAAATTTTCTTGCTATTAGCTTGAGGGCGCATATGAGGGGTGGTGAGGGATATCTTGCCTTAGAAAATTTTCTTGAAGTCATCCACTTTGAGCTGGGCGCATTTTGATGGGTGAGGTGGATGAAGACTTGTTGACCAGCTTGACTTATTTTTGTCTTGGGCGCATTCTACCCCCAGAGTAGGATGAAACTTAACATTTAGAAAATTTTAAAACTTTCTCCTTGAGGGTGGGCGCATTTTCCCTAGGCAGGTGGATGAATTTTATACTTAGAAAATTTTTTCATGCTATTTGTGCTTGAGGGCGCATTTTGCCTGGGGAATAGGATGAACTTTTCATGCCTTAGCCATTTTTCCTTCATTTTCGCCAGTTCTTCCATGCCTTACTATTTATAGTAAGTCTCTCAATTTTGCATCTCTGAAGCTCATAATGATTTGAAATTTTAAACACTGCATCCTTACGACCTTGTTATCCTGTTGACATTGCTATTTTTAGTCGGCCTGCTATTTTTAGCCCGTTTCTGAAGGTGATTTGCTATAAATAGTAACTGCTTGCTTCTGATATCTCCACGACTCAGATTGACTTGAAATTCGAATGGGGTGCTCCTCACCACGTGACCTTACTACTGACATCAGCGCATGCACCTGACTTGCTATTTTTACCCTGTTTCCAAATTGACTTACTATAAATAGTAAGTGCTCCGTTTGACTTCAAATTTTACCAGCAGATAGCCTGAAGGATGCTGATCGCGATGGTTTACACCGGTTTTCGAAAATTTTGACTTTTTACCCTTCTTTTCAGGCTCTGAAGTTGGAAACCCTAATTTGCTCTGCATGCATATCAAATGGTCTCTGTTGGCTCCCGTTTTTGTGCCACTGCGATCAACTCGTGATTCTGAACTGCTGGGAAGCGGCTGCTGGGACATACCTGCTAAAAATAGTAAGTTCCTTACTGAGTGATTATCTCCATTTGCATGTCATACCACTGCGTAGGTCTCGAAAAACCCATCAGGAATCATCCGACATGCAAAAGAAACCCTGACATGCAAACCCTAAAAATAGCCTCTGAAGGCTGAATTCTGAAAGTTGTCATCTCGTCTTGCATGTTACATCGTTGCAAAGGTCTCGGAAAACCCAAAAGGAATATGCAGACATGTAAAGAAAAACTCTGCATCTGAGCCCTGAAATTTGTCCCGGAAGTTGGACTGCTAAAAATAGTAAGCTGTCTGTTTTCGCTCATTTTGCATGCGAGTAGCCTGATGTGTTTTGAATGCAGTGACTGTTGGAATTTCAAAATGTTGACGGATTGCCTGTAATTTCACACTTACTAAAAATAGTAAGTACTCAGAATCTGATGAAAACCTGCTGAGAGCTTGCTGGAAATATGCTGACAACAGTGTTAAGCTCAATCTTCAATTTATTGACTTCGTTCGACCTTGGACTGACCAGGAAAGATGAAACCCTAATTTTTAGACTTGGTCAGTTTCACGTTTTAAGCTCACAGACGGATACATCCTTGGAAAGGCAGACCAGAGAAGAGACAGAGAGATTGAGAGAGAGAGAAAAACCAAAGCCAAAAGACCAGAATGGAGCAAAAATTAGGGGTCCCCATCTTGAATGGGGCGATGTGTGAAAAGGTCACAACAAGAGAGAAGCGGTCGTAGCTGTGTCTACACACCTTGAAGTCATCCACGCAATTTGCCCAATAGTCCTCCATAGAAGGCTTATGGTATGCGCAACCACCGAGGCGTGTTGTGTAAGGACCCCAAGGATCATAGGCACATACATCAACAAGATACTTGAGATGATACCTCTCTAGCTCTTGTCCTATAGCTTTGGCATCAACTGCCGTTCTGCACCAATATATTCCGAACTGAAAGGGAAAATTGGCAATTGGTTTATGCTTGCGGCGCAAATGACGATGAACATCATGTAACTGCCTTAGGAACTCCATAAAGACTGTTCTATCCAAAAGATAGTGTGGAAGCTCGGTTGGATTTCTTGTAAATCCATATACTCGGATATAGGTGTATGTCAGGAACTGAATGAACCAATCCGCCCAATCAACCATCGCTGCTCTAGCAACTACCGAGATATGAATGTGCAACACCCGGTCCAAATTTCTCACTGTATAAGTCAGGAAAGCCTCGTGAACATGCTTGAAGTGACGTTCAGCCTTAGTGAACTCAAGCTGATCGTAATAATTATAGACTTTCTGAACACTGAGAATGCCAACGGTGTTTAACCCTCGGAAGTGACCCTGATAGGCGATCAAGTACACGAGGTAAGAACACGTGAAATTCATGGGCAACTAGGAAATCGGTGATTTGCTTGTGTAGAACATCGTTGATGAAGGATGCCCAATCATAATGTTCTTGCCGAGATATGATGCGTCCAATGATATAATACATCCAGGGCTGGAAAACATTTGCATGTGAATGTCTTGAGACAGGATTCAAGAGTGTGATTAGAATCGCATACTCATCCTTGTACTCACCGCGACCCACATTGTTTGGCAATTTGTTCTTCGCTTGCTTCAACCATCGTTCTGCCATCTTGCTTTGGCACTTGTCTACGTTAGCGTTAAATGCATGCTCACACTACTCCATAGAAATGACTAGACTGCTCAGGTGCTGAGGAATACCAAAACTTCTTTCAATGTCCAAAGGCTTGAGACTACATGACTCGTCCATCTACTGACACTATCTCACGAGTAGCAAAGTTGTAATGCTTAATACAAGACATTACGAACTCAACACAATGAGCAGAGATAGGTATGGAAGCGGCCTCAAGTAACCCGGACTGCTGAATGTTCTAAATAATCGAATCTCTGATCTTGAGTGGATCTAAGACCGCCTCTGGCAGCACCTTGTGGAGATTCGTCTCAACTATCCCGATGAAGTCGTGAGTTAGGATTGATTTGGTCCTGTATTCGAGCTAAGTGTATTGCATTTTGAAAAACTTGCTCGTTAACTGTGAACTCGACTATGTTCTGACAAGATTTCTGGAAAGCTAAAAATAGCCTATTGTAGGGTAATTTTCAGCAAAAAATCTGAGATATGGGTTTTGTCCAGAAAAAGATTCTAAGACAACCCAAAACGTCAGAAATATGAAAATCCAACTTCAACTCGACCATGCAAGGAATTTTCAGTTGAGAAAATTAGAAACTCGAGAACTGATGCTCTGGAGTTAAAAATTCCTAAAAATTCAAGCACATGGATTTAACTCGAGGAAGCTCTATAGAATTGATCCAGATGAATGAATTTGCCAAAATTTGCCTATTCCTGGGACATGTGAATTGAAATCTGAGAGAATTTGGAGAATCTGAGAGGGGAAAAGACATTTTTTTAGTGTCTTTCTTTGTCAAAATCGCCACTTGTTTCTCAAATTTGCTGATGAACTGTGAACCTGTAGCTGCAAAAGGAATTGTTTGATAAAAAACACCACTGAAAGCTGATAAAATCGCCCAATCTCTGGAGAAAATCGCCTTTCCCTTGAAGAAATACGAATTTTTTTGGCCTGGATGAGTGAATTAATGACTAGCGCCATGAATAAATAGAGTAAAATCATACCATAATGCTAACTGCAATATTTAAAACCCTCAACTGAAATAGAATGTTTCTGATTGGACCCTCTCCAGTTACACTGACACTGACTTGGAGTTCGGAATAAAAGAATAATAAAAATAATATTCATCATGCAATTGGAAAATAAGCATCAAAAAGGCGCCCCTTTGAAGAAAATCGCCATTTAATACTTAAGCATGTAAAATAAATATTAAATATTATTTTATTCAGTTGACAAACCACTCAAAGCACTTGAATGGATTTGGCAAATTTCACTGATCTCGAAAAGTCCTCATAGGCGTCCATTTGCTCAAGATATTACATTTTTTGCTAACTCCCTACTTTGTAGCTGACTACAAAGTTACAACTAACCATATTCAGCACTGATTTCCAGCTGACCGAGTGATGCTGAGATCGAGTGGGGATATTCATCGCGAAGCCTGCAAAGCAACGAAGAAATGTCTGTTGGGAGCTAGAACTGCAAAATCCATCATTTAACACCTCAAAGAATTAGGCGCCTTTGATTAAATTGATTTTCAGTCTCCAGACTTGGCCATTTCCCCGTTCTACCATCTGACTTTTGAAACTATTGCCGACCATGAACAACAAACCCTGCTGACTGGATGATAGGCTCACTGTGTGACTAGCAGTATTCCGCATCCAACGACTGTACGTAAGGCACCTGAAAGCTGCATTTGGGGCCCCAAAAGCAAGGGCGCCCCTGGCCTGAAAAGGCTCAAACACCATTTTGGCAAAAATACAACTCTCAACCAGATGCCCTACTTTGACCTCTGATATCGAGAGCTGGGGTGACCTGATTCGCGCACCATCTGTCTCATTGCGTAGCTAGAAGAACTTACGAGAGATGTCTCTGGAGGTGACAAAGCAAGAAAATTGCTTTTAAGACCTCAAAGAGAAGGGCGCCTTTCCCAAGATGAAATATATGACCAGACTTAGCCATTTTCCGAGCTGTCTTTGTTTTACAGTATTCTGCAAAGACCTTGCACGTACGAGCGTTTGCCAAATCCCAGAGCCTGACGGCTGGGCTCATTAGATAGCTGGCGCACAAGTCTCGTGAAGACTTCGAAAGCTAATACCCCATCTGAAAGGCCTAAAGGGTAGGTGCCCCTGGCCTACAAAGGTATAGGCGTGAATACCACGTTTCTCCACCCTTTGATTTACATGTCTACTAGGATCTCTGCCACGATCTCTCAGAATATCGGATTGACAAGCTGACTGGTGTGTTATGAAACCGGACTAGAATAGCACAGATGTCAGGAAGACCTTATTTGCAATTTCATCCATCTTAGGGGTCATCTTGAAGGGCACCCTTGGGCTACAGGGGCACAGTTTTGCCATTTGAAAACTTTATGTGATGTGAAGCCTTCTCATAACCTCATCTTCTAACCTTGACTATCGGAGCTCTGGGTCTCGGATGTCTGCATTCGATAGCTCGTCAGATAGCCAAACTAGTCATGAAGAGATTAAATGCATCAACAAACAGGAATGACAGAATTTAGACCTCCTTTAAGAAGGGCGCCCCTGGGCTACAGGGGCACAAAAGCTGAAAACTAACCATCTTTTGCAAACCGCAATCTCCTATACCTCAGCTTCTGATGTCAGTTGTCAGAGTTCTAAAACTCAAATAACCTCACAAGATAGCTTGACGAATAGCTGGGCTAATTATGAAGAGATTGACTACATTTACAAGCACATGCAACCAGATATGAGCCTTCAAAGAGAAGGGCGCCCCTGAGCTACAGGGGTGCAGATTTGCTTCTGCTTGAAAAATCTTCATAAATTTGATCGTTGAAATCTTCATCTTGGCCACTGAAATGACCATGCAAAGGTATAATCTCGTCGTGAAATGCCTCGTTCTGAGTCCCCGATTCAGGTTCTGATCAACAGATACTACTTTTGACTAATACAACACTAACCAAAGTCCATGCTTGATATTGCCCAAAAACTGTATTTGACATCATTTTAACAAGGTTTAGACTCTTTTAAGCAAAATGCCTTAATGAAGCAAAAAAAAATGGTTTGGGTACAACATAGTGAAATGCTAGTTTGAGTGTGTAAAGATTTCCAAGATTGCTCAAGTTGCTGATAAGCAGTGAATTGTCAGTTAAGGCATGTGACGACCTCCAAATGGTGAAGCAGTCAACAACCTCATGGAGAGGTTGGTTGTTTGAGATATCAGCCAGTGATCAGTCAGTTAGAACCTGCAGCCGTCTGCGAGGACAGAATCCGGAGCATGCAATTAGAACTCGACTTTCATCTTCAGTTCTCTTTGCGGGGTCCACACATGTCTATCTTTATCCTCAGAGATATCTTGCAGGACTTGAAGTTTTATTAGGGTTTACATTAACTGATGGTAGTGTTCCAATTAACTTGCTTTCAATAAGGACGTGCATGCTCGCACATTGTCCATTTAGATTAGATGTACCGGTTAACTGATGGTAGCTTTCCAGTTAACTGTATAGTTTGCTTTATTAGGGTTTAGTAATAAAATCTTGCATGCATTGCAAGACTGTAGTTGACTCAAGGTGATTTTAGGGTTCCCTAAACGTTTTGATGTCTATAAATAAGAGCTTTCAGCTCATTTGTACATAATTTTTGCACGCGATAGTAATATATGCTGAGCCAGATTTGCCTGTAATATTGCTATTCTGTATCTGTTCACTTTGGTTGGATGATCATTGTCTTATGTTCATGTGATTATAAACTTATTTCATATCTACACCTCGGAAAGGTGTTGTCGCCTCCTTTGGAATTTAGAATTAAGACTTATCGTTTGTTGTTACTGTGTTAGTGCGCTTTGTTTCATGTCTACACCTCGGAAAGGTGCCGTCACCTCCTTGGGAATTCAGAAGTAGAGTTCATAGTTTGATGTTGTTGCTAATAACTTTACGCCTTGGAAAGGTGTCGTCACCTCCTTGGAAATCCTGTCTTTGAAGTTATCGTATAATCATTCCCGCTCCATTTCTTCATGCTCTGATATCTTGAAGGGATTGGATAGTTAAGTTACTTAGTTTTGAGTTGTAGTTAGGTTCTGCGAAACCAGAAAAACCTTGGCTGCAATGTTCGAAGTTTATTGCAAACCTTGTGCCTCCTTCAGCTGAGACAAAAAGACAGGAAATAGATTAGTTTACTTTTCAAGCATTTTATCCGCACAACAAGGGAGCTTCCCCTTCTAATTTGAAGAGCACTAATCACATAGTGTGCATAGCTGTCCGTACCAACTTGCACTCCAAAGGTGTTAGTTGTTACGCCAACAGAGTGTAGGTTAAAAATCAGCTTGCCAAGTCTGTGCTTAATCCAAGTCTTGTAACTATGTTTGCAGCAATTACAAAGTTGCTGCAAAAAATTATTTGCAACTAGTATACTGTTGTAGTAGATATCAGCTGTTGAAGAAACTCTTTTGCATCACTTTTACAGCAGCTATGGAAAGTCTTTTGCGGCAATCACACAACTACGGTATAAATTCATTTGCAGCAACTGTATAATGAAAGCCCTTTGCAGCAGGTATTAGCTGATAAAAAAGTCATTTCTATCAGTCACAGAGCAACTGTAGAAAGTCTTTTGCAATAGTAATACAGTTTCTGCAGAAAGTCACTCGCAGAAGTTACACAGTTGCTACGGAAAATATTCATGAACTCAATCTCTTCCAAAAGAGAAGTGTCACAGTGATGTCGTGGACAGGGTAAATGACAACATAGAAAAGTCAAAACAAAAACAAACCTACAGTTTAATTGCTCATCATTGCTTGAATGTAGATGTTTGTAGCAGTTACACTCTACAAATGAAAGACAAGAAATCCACAAGTTACAAAGGGTTAACATTTGTGTTACAACGGGACATGTCCCCACTGCTCAAACCCCCATCCCAATCCCTGTAGGCATTTCTGGGACAGCGGAATGGCAAGGGACATCCCCTGGCCATCCCCCCTAACAAGCAAATTCTGGAAACATCTCTGAAATGAATCCCCATTTTAGAGGACGGCAAGAAATGGTTATAGGACACCTAGCCTACCTTGAGGCAACCAAGGATGTCTCAAGTGTCCCTCAACTATCGTGGGGAGGGCCAAGCATCCCATACAACAAAGAAATTTTTATAATGTTTTTAAAACAAGCATTCATAACATTAAAAAGACTGTTAAATATATCATGACAGCAATATAATAGCAATTAAATCAATCACGACAAAAGAGACAACAACTGCTATAGTGTAACAGCAATATCATGATTCAGATTTATATTTAATGATATAAGTTATATAACAGTTAGCACTTACAGCAATATTTGGATTTCTAATTTCATTGTTCAAAAAAGTCTCCAACTTCAAAATTCTTGATATGGTATTATAGTCAGTTAATATTGTTAGTTGCAAAAGAGATTTAAGGTGCATTAGCCATATGGTCTAGTACAACGTGGTATTTATTGCCATCCCCCCACCATCCCCAAATAATGGCCCTTGGATTGTCATCCCTGAAACGTATCCCCTGGCACCCCAATGCCCCATCCCAGAAATGTCATGGAGCATAGGTTAACATGGAAGGCTAAGAGTCGGCATATCCAATGTTAAAAGCCAAATTATTACATTGCCTTTTGAAATAAATTTGGGGGACTCTTTTCAACACAAGAGGAAAGCTAATCTGCTTAGAACTATTGTAAGAAATTTCATAGCCATTTGCACAAGTTTCTATAGCTGATTTTTGAAAGGACATACAACAATTTTATAGAGAAAAGCTAGAGTATCTAAGTTATGAAATACAAATTAAATCAGCAAAGTGACAATAATAACACCACATGCCACAAGGTTTAACCTAGGAAACACTTTGGGAAAAAACCTAACAAAAGGCAACATCACTATGATTATATTAGTGGAGAAAAAATTACAATACAACAGAGGAATCAATCTATGTTGAAAGAGACCAACCCTATGTCTAGAGAAATTCCAACAGCTTGTACCAGTCAAACAAAACCATGTTAAAGCACTGACAGAAGCACTTGATTTATAAGCAATTGAAATTCAGAAAATTGGAGTTGTTCCAAAACCATGGGTCAAAACCATGGACCCAAAATGCAGCATGCAGCTCATGCCATCAATTTCAATGCTCTCCATGCTTAGTTGTAACTCCCAAATCAGAGTCAATCATGCCATACCAAGCATTTCAATTTGGAGCACTAATTGCTCTTACAAGATGCTCATATACATTCTTACATAGGACACTAGTCAAAGAGGCTCCACCTAGTCTACTTGTAACCCCCAATATCAATGCTCTCTTACACATGTCATAACATACAATCCAAGTGGCAAGATGTCATACAAGGAATTTCCAAGATTCCTCCAAGGGTGTACCATCCCAGGAGGGGCCAATTAACATGGCATTAGAAATTACAAAGTTTGTGAGTTGTACAACACACCTTACCTAACAATCCCCACTTGTTCCATACATTGCAAAAACAAAATAGTATAAGGGATACAACAACAAATAAATTGAAGTAATAGCTAGGCACAAAAATGTCCTTAGACAATCTTCAACTTTTGTACTTCTTTGCACTTAATTGCCTTCATTAAAAGAATCTACAACATTCCTTAAAGATTCCACTTTCTCTATCATCACCCTCTTATCCTCCACCAAATCACGAACAAAATGGTATTGCACATCAATGTGTTTTGTCTACACATTTCTTGGCCAAATTGATAGAACTCTATCATATCCAATCCTCACTATATCATGTATTAGGCCAACATTTGAACCCAACATCTAAAGTCATACTAACTCCTTACAAGCATGAGTAGTTGCCATTCACTCAACTTCTATAGTCAAAATTGGCTACTTTGCACATCTTGCTTTGTCCGTGTGTGGAAAGTATAGTTCTTGGTCAAGTACTAGCACTCTAATTATCACAATCAATCCTCTCACCATATCTTGTATAAGACCAACATTTGAACACAAGCTCTAAAGCCACACTAAGATATTGTGTGTGGAAAGTATAGTTCTTGGCCAAAGTATTGGCACTCTGATTATCACAATCAATCGTCTCACCATATTTTGCATTAGACCAGTATTTGAATACAAGCTCTAAAGCCACACTACCTCCTTACAAGGAAGAGTAGCTACCATGTACTCAACTTTTGTAGTCAAAAGAGAAAAATAAAACCTACCTCTTGCTCATCCAACTAATTGCACCACAAAACAAGCTAAACATAACCAATGGTAGATCTATTGTCAACATCACCAACCCGATTTGCAGCAACAAATTCCCTATATATCCAATGTTCTACCCACATCAAGTTCTCCCTAGTAGCAAATAAAATACTCAAATGTGTCACAAAGATAAATTAAGGCCCTCTTAATTGCAATCCAATGTTCTTTGCCAAGATTAGACATATATTTGCACAGAACTCCCATTGCTTGGGCAATTTCTAGTCTAGTGCAAACCATGGCATGCATCAACTTCCCAACAACACTTGCATATGGAAAATGGTTCATTTCCAGTATCTCATCTAACATCTTAGAACACTGTTCTACCAACAACTTGAAATGGTATTGCACATCAATGTGTTTTGCTTGCACATGAAAAGTAGGGTTCTTGTAATGTCCCCATTTTAGTCAATTCTCAGGAGCAGTTGAGTTAGCCTATTATTGGACCCTTGTAGGCTAACAGGTTTTGGTTAGAGGGTCAGGGGCATTATTTGATGGGTTTTGTCGTTCTCATCCTTTGACTTCAATGATTGGCTCACAGCAGGCCTTGGAAGTTTAGTGATTGACAGCTTTTGATGGCACGTCAATACGGTAGGTTATGAGCGAGATATTAATATTCTCGTGAAATTGAAGTGTTTTGACTTTATTTAATGGAATATTATAAAGTTGATTTGACTTTATAATAAAGAATTCGCTTAAATTTATTTAAGTGAAAAAATAAAACACTTTACTAAAAGAAGCACTCACTTTTTAATATGTTGACTATTGAAAAAGAATAAAATACATTTTTAATGTATTTTAAGTGAAAAGTGACGCCACTTTTAGGAATGCGTGCCTTTTGGGGTTTATAAGTGTTGATGAATTGTAGCTTAGGTCAGATATAAACGATGATTGCTATAAGCATCATCGCTTATGTAAGATCATTGCTCTTCATGTTTATATTTCCATAAATAAGTAAAAATTGAATTTTATAAAGCATGTATAAAATCTAATTTATAAATGATATTCAAAATTCGCATTGGATAAATTCGGAATTCATCCGCCATGTGTTAGGGTGTATATGCTAAGTTGTTTAAACCGAATGACTATCGGTTGTAAGAGAAACCCGCGCACCCAAAGGGACACGTCCTCTCAAGAGACGCATCCCTTGGAGGCGGGCCTCCTTACATACAAAAGGTGATTCCATTTTTGATATGCAAAACATCGAAATCATCAATGTTCTACAATCAGCACATTCAAGGAAAAATAAAATCTGAGAATCGAAAATCTGACTTAGAATATTTGTAGAATTCTTACAATTAGAGTCTCCTTAGAACCCTTAGCCTCTCAATTTGATAGAAGATTTGATTACATTTACAATAAGCAACCAAAGGGAAAAATCGAACTCATTCATTGATTATTTGATATTTTCTTCTTTGGCTTGGCTTGAGCTTGGTTTTCTCTGAGACAAGGGTTTCAGGATAGTTTATCTCTGAAGAGCGATAATTCTTCACAGATCTGTGATTGTGAGACTGTGAAAGATCAGTTGAATGATTGCAACAACAGGAGCTTCAATTCAGGAGTTCTACAGTGCTTCAATGAGGATTTTCTGTGTAGTTTTCAATGAGGATTCTCTGAGACAAGGGTTTCAGGATAGTTTATCTCTGAAGAGCGATAATTCTTCACAGATCTGTGATTGTGAGACTATGAAAGATCAGTTGAATGATTGCAACAACAGGAGCTTCAATTCAGGAGTTCTACAGTGCTTCAATGAGGATTTTCTGTGTAGTTTTCAATATTTTACAATAAAGACAGGAGGGTTTCAACTTCAGGGTGTCATCTTCAGGTTTCTGCAGCTTTCAGTGCTCATACTTCAATGTTCTTGCTTGGGAAGTACTTTCTAGCCTTGCAAAAACGTCCTTCTAGAGGCTAGGCGTGTGATGTAACTTGCAAAAACGCCTTCCTTTTTGCTTCAAACAGTGTTCTATACTTGGTGTCCATCCTTCACTGCTGACTGTATCTAGTTTATGTTGGGGAGAAGTCATATCTGTAGCTCTAGCGTCCAATTCTGCCAGTTTTCACCATTCTTGGCTGGCAAACTAGAATATTTTCTTAATTAAATAATTTGGAGCATTTCGGGTATGTCTATCATATGTATTCTCTTTGTTATAGTAATTTAATACCTTCTACACTTTCATTTTGTCAATTTTAGCTCAGATTTGAGTTCTATGAGCAAAAATGTGCAAACGCCCCTTCTACTTCTCTCTAAAAATTTCTCTAAAAAACTAAAACACACAAAAAGATAAGCAAAATACAGGGGTTTGAGTTGGGAGCCAGCTGGGCTCATCACAATTCTTGGCCAAATCGATAGAACTCTATCACAACCAATCCTTGCTATATCATGTATTAAGCCAACATTTGAACCCAACATCTAAAGCCACACTAACTTCTTACAAGCATGAGTAGTTGCCATACACTCAACTTTTGTAGTCAAAATTGGCTACCATGCACATCATGCTTTGTACATGTGTGGAAAGTATAATACTTGGTCAAAGTACTAGCACTCTAATTATCACAATCAATCCTCTCACCATATCTTATAATTTGAACACAAGCTCTAAAGCCACACTACCAAATTGTGTGTGGAAAGTATAGTTATTGGCCAAAGTATTGCCACTCTGATTATCTCAATCCTCTCACCACATTTTGTACTAGACCAATATTTGAATGCAAGCTCTAAAGCCACACTACCTCCTTACAAGGAAGAGTAGCTTGCATGTACTCAACTTTTGTAGTCAAAAGGGCAACTAATACCTACCTCTTGCTCATCCAACCAATTGTACCACAAAACAAGCTAAACATAACCAATGGTAGATCCATTGTCAACATCACCAACCCAATTTGCAACGACAAATTCCCTATATATCCAATGTTCTACCCACATCAAGTTCTCCCTAGTAGCAAATAAAATACTCAGATGTGTCACAAAGATAAATGAAGGCCCTCTTAATTGCAATCCATTGTTCTTTGCCAAGATCAGACATATATTTGCACAGAACTCCCATTGCTTGGGAAATTTCTAGTCTATGGAGACCATGGCATGCTTCAACTTCCGAACAACACTTGCATATGGAAAATGGTTCATTTCCTCTATCTCATCTAACATCTTCGAACACTGTTCTACCAACAACTTTGTTCCCATGAGAATAGAAATACTCATCAATTTGCAATCTCACATCCTTAATCTCTACAAAACAAAATCAACATACTTCCTTTCACTCAACCAAAATTTTATGATTGTTCTCTCTCCTAATCTCCATGCCTAGAATAAACTTAGCAGCCCTAGATCTTTTGTATCAAATTGTAATGCAAATTGATAGTTAGCAAACTTAACCATATCCTTACTATAACCAATAAGAAGAATGTCATTTACATACAAAACAATGACAATAAGTTGATTGCTTATATGCTTATCATAAACACAACAATCAGATTTAGGTCTAACAAGTCCTAACTTTAAAACATACATTTCATACTTCAAACACCACATCCTAGGTGACTTTCAAGCCAGTGAGATATTTCTTTACCCTCTAAACCAAATCTTCCTTTACCAAGCAATGCTTTGGTTGTGACACGTAGATTTCCTCCTAAAGCTCCCTGCACGAGAAAATTGTACTAACATTTGACTATTCAACCTCAAGATCAAATGCAAGAGCAACAAATAATACAAATCTAATGGAAGTTAACTTTGCAACTAGGGAGAAAATCTCACCAAAATTTCCTTAGCCTCCCTCAAAACTGAATTTGTTCTTGAACACCCATTTACAACCAGCAGTTTCCTTCCTTTAGGAAACTAAAACAAATCCCAAATCATGTTCTTCTCCTAGGCTTCCATCTCCTCATCCATGGCCTTCCTCCAAGACTTCCTCTCCTTTGATTTAATTGCCTCCTTTAGAGTAGTAGGCTCATCATTGTTAGTAGATAATGCAAAAATACAAAAAAAATTAGGAGGGCCATACCTTTTTGGTTGTCTTCTTTGCCAAGTGAAACTTCTCACAAGTAGAGTGTTACATCCCCTCTGACTTAAACATGTTTATGACAATGGAATTATGGTCGTTATGTTAGTTGCGAGTAACTGCTTTTCATGAGAATGTGAAATTGAGGAAAGAATAATTGTTTATATGTCGTGATTTCATATGTGAAAGATTTTCTTATATATGCAAGTGGTTACCCTATTCATGTGAAAATGAATGTGATCATGAGATTATATTTAAATATATATAGATATATATATAAAAGTTGAGAACGATCTAACCATAATCCTTGTCAGTGGATGCAAGATTGTCGATGCCACGAGAGAAAGTGAAATATCATCAAGGAGAGGGTGTGGTTAACAATGGGTCAATTTTATCATCAAACCTTAAGTCAGTGCAAGACAGTCGGGTCGACGTCATGACCTTGGCCATAAGTAATTTAATAAAATAATTATTGCTAAATAAGTAAATTCAACTTATTAATTAAAAATCTCCATTTGGAGTTGAGCGAAATAATTCTTGTTTTATATATTTTTGCAATGGCAATTTAATATTAAATTAATAATGATGAATATAAATCTACGGCCACAGATCAATTATGAAATTAATAGAAAGGCCTTGAAATCGAAAAGTAAATAAAAGAGTCGTCAGAGTTTCAAGGGAATCCTTCTTGTCATCTCTCTTTTGAGCTCTAGATGAAACGGCCATGTTGGAAGCCAAGAAGTCTCGGGGATTCCTGAAGTCTTGGAACAAAGGTTTCTAGGGATATTTGCATTTAATCTGGAGGTTTTTCTTTTCTTTTCACTACCTCTTCTTACGGCTACCATTCGGCTCTGGCTCATCTTCTTCGAAACACTTTGGTTTTCATTGTGAAAATTTAATCACACTTTCTTGAGTCAAATATTCATCTAATCTGAGTTTCATCTCTGCAGCACAGATACTTTGTCGTCTCTTCCTTGTACGCTCTCAGTGATTCTTCTATTGAAGACAAAATCTGGATTGGCAACGAATTGAATTTTCTCATATCTATAGGGAGTATCCATTGATTCTACCTTTGGTCAATATTCCTTGAAGACTAACATAGACGGGTGCAATTTTGTTGTCAGGCAAAAGAGGAACTCATGGTTGAAGTCTAAGTCATTTTCGTAGCCGCATCTTCTAGTTATGTGTTCACTTCATTCATCTGTCCCTTCTCCATTTTGTTGGTGTTTTCATTAGTTCATTCTTGTTAGCTCTCTGTTGAAGCCTGTACGTGGCTGAGTCCAATTAATGATTTGCATTACAAACTCCCCAGAGGTGGCAATTTCAAGAGCTGGAACTCGCGTCTCCATCCCTCTTGTCTGAAAGATTCAGTGGCTTAGAGGCTTGACGTGCTCTGCAGAGGAAGATTTATGTTTATCAAGTTTCGAATCTTCTTTCTCAAGCAAGTAATGCATATAATTCTTCAATGTGTTATAATGATGAATTCATCTTTATCGAACTACCTATGTATAGAAAAATAAATTCAATAATCTTTCTCATCCTTCTAAAAGATAAAAGAAAACGGGTCATTTAATATCAGCAGCGGTTGGTCTGAAGAAGGATCTTTCTAAAAGTGAACCCAAACCTTATTCTATTCTTGCAATCAAATATATATCTCTGTCTTTGATATGCTTCTGAACCAAAATTCATTTTGAACTATTGAAAATTACTTGAAAGATTTGCTCTGTTCGATTAAGCCGAATAATCTTCTTATCTTCTCTTTAATCTAGAAGTTGGTCAAGTGTATACTCTTTGCTCACTCAAGTCCTTTTGAAATTGTATAAAAGCTTAATATTAAAATCCTCAGTGACGATTTTGTCTCTTCTTAGAAGTATAAACTTTGTGGTTAAGATATAACCCTTTCTCATCTCTGAAATTCTGATATAACTTTACCTGAATAGAAACTTATGTTGCAAGATTAGTGCATCATTCTCTGATATTGTTTTCATTTATGAATAAGACTCTTAAATCCCTCCTCATTAATTTAATAATAGCAGTTTATTATTACTTAGAAGGGATAAGTTAAGAGTTGAGTATATCTCTTTGTATGAACAACAAGAAATCAGCTTACCCTTAAATATGATGAAAGGTTATTGGGACCATGTTAAGATAATATAAATATTGAAACAAGATATGATTTCAAACCAAGTTCTGGTAATATTAAACCCTAAGGTTAAGTTTAACCTTGAACGAAGAGAAGATTGATATCCCAACCAAAGGTTGCAATAAATAAGAAACTTGATCTGAGAGTTGTCATGTTGAGCAAGGGTGAGAGTGCTGACGACACAGGAGTGCCAGACATATCTGCACAAGAGTGCCAGTAATATTAAAATCCTTGACCGAGGTACGATGCTAGATTCAACATCTATCAACTATCAAGTACCAGATATACCACTGATCAGAGTGACCTTTCTAGTTGGGAGGTACCCTTAGTAAGGTCGATCAGGAGGTATAGGTCCTTGACACCAGGCTCAGAGGCATGATGATAATTTGATCCATGTCGATTACCCTCGTGAAGATTCAGGTTCTTCAGTTGAAGAAACTTGAGGGACCAGTAGGTCTTGGCTGGGCGGAAAAACCCTTGATGATGTTTCTTTTTCTCTCAATGATAAAGTTGTTCAAGCAATTCATCATGATGGTGATGTCAAATTGTAATTCCAAGTACATGCATTCGTTAATTTAAGATTACTATTAATGCTGCCATAAAAAGTTATTTCCTTTAAGTTAATTGTTGTATGTAAAAGACTACAGTTGATTAGTTAGACAGTTATTTGATTCATTCAGCTGAAATGAAAGATCTGAAATTAGTTAATGAACATAAAGAAGTTATTTCTTTCCTTTAGTTCGTTAATTGGTTAAATGGGAATCCTAGATGGATTAGTTAGCTGGTTATTGTCGGATGAAATATGGCAGTTAGTTTTCCATTTCTTAGACCAAAGAATAGCAGCTGTTACATTTGTTTCATAGTTGTAGTAATTGTTCGTTATTTTCTGGAAGCAAAGAAAAGTAGTCATTATCCTTCTGTAATTTTTTTGTTATATGTTTACAAATAATTGTTTTCCTTTCAGCTGAAACTGGAAACTTAGAAGTTAGTTGAAAATTTAAATTGATTTAGTGGAAATCGATTTGGAAACTCTTGAATGAAAACAAGTTAGTTATATTCAGCAGAAAATTGGTAGTTAATAATAGAAGATGAGGTTGAGTTGTTTACATATGGTATTAGAGCTACCAAGTTCGACACTGAACCTTGGGGCTCATCATGCAACTTAGAAAACTGAAACCAGCATTAGGAACCTTTTAAACCTTTTCCATTGAATCTATCATAGGATGTGGTAGTTATTTAGTATTAAAAATCTTTCACAGGAAGTGATAGTTATTTTTTTTGTAAACATCTTTGCAATGGATCTATCACAGGAAGTGATAGTTAAGTCACATGGTACATGATAAGAGTTTCTCTTGATCTTGGCACCTCATTGGATTTTGGTAAAATCCCTTTTAATACAGGCAAGAGATGCCATTGCCTTATTTCTTAAATTCTGAAATGGTCTAGCCATTGAATTTTGAAAATTGTTATGGCCAGTTGGTCAAAATTTGATTTAATGGTGGAAATGAGCTCAACCTTTTGACTTAAAGTTATTGTACAAGAACATTTTGGTTGTTCACAACGTTTGATGAAATATTCATCTCTATCATGTCCTAGATGTTGATGTTATAACAATGTCAGGATTCTCTTCCAGCCCCAATTTCCTTGCATTGAAGAATAAATTAAATAATAGCCATAGGCTATTTAATTTATGTTCACATCGATTGATGAGGAGGCGCCTCATCTTGAATATTAATTAATATTTTTTTATCTCTTGGAGCTGACTTCTTTGATCCGCCACCTTTGGAGACATATCTTTTCTTTGAAAGGCCGACATGATGTATTGAAGAGTTGCGACCTCTCTCCCTCTCTTGTATTTATATGAGATGCTCATTCATTGTATCACATCGATTATCACATTCATAATTCATAGTTCGAGTTTCCAGCAAGAGCAAATTTATCCAAGAGCAGATCGAAGCCTTTGAAGGAGGTTGATATACTTATCAAAAGTGTTGTATTATCTTCAAGAGATATCGCATCATTTTGGTGTTGTGTTTGGCCTCATTATCGGCCTCATTGTAAAAGAGATCATTGTTTGATATTCAATATATAAGCGATATATTGTTGCTGGGTTTTTCTCCCTCAAGTGGAGGGTTTTCCCAGGGTATATGTTGTGTTTATGTGTTTGAATTTGAATTAAAATCTAAGTTTTATGTCTAATCATAAAACTAACACTGGATGGACCTCTGATGGATCCTGTAAGGAAGTAATTTTTAAGAAAATGCACCTAGTATGTTCTTAACTTTACCAAGAAGGAAACCTCATGTTATGGTATGTGGGCGGACAGGTAGTCTAGCAAGCCCAGGTGATTAGTCTCCCCAAGTCAAGCAAGGTGGTGAGACACTTAGCTAACCAGAGTTGTCGTACTTAGTAGGAGGGTGTCCTTAGTAGTGCAACAGAGTTGGTTAATTGGGAGTACACACCAGAGCTCAGAGGGAAAGTGAGGGGAAATTCTTCTTTTCAGAGGCATGCCAAGTCTTAGAGGATAGTTAAACTGAAAAGGGCATTTTGATCTTTCTTTTATATTTACTTAAAAGTTTATTTTAATGATGCATTAGATAAATGAAACTGGTACTTGATGAAAAACTTCTAGCTAGAAAAGTGAAGGTTAACGTTAACCTTGGTGAAATTCTCTTGGTAAAACAAATCTAAGTTACCGGTTTGGTTTTGGGTTCGGGTTCGGGTTCGAGAACCCGATTCGCTGGTTCGGGAAAAAAAAAAATTGGGTTTGGGTTCATTTTGGATTCGGTAATACAAAAACATATAAAAATCAGAAATATATACATATTTGCAGCAGTAATTAAGTTCGGAATATACCACCATATTAATAGTCAAATAACATAGCAAAAATACACCACCACTTTATACTCAAAAGTCAAATGTCATGATATAGAATTATCAATTATAAATTAAAGTTCAAACTGCAAACATAAAAATGTCAAGTGTTTACAATCAGCCATTAATAATTATTAATTATTGATCATTGATCAATCTGAATCATATGGGTCATCAAAAAAAGCAGCATCATCAGCATCATTAGATGCTACATTTTGTGTAGAACCACAAATAGCATTAGTGGCACTCGCACAAGCACTGCCACTAGCACTAACACTACCGCTCTCATGCTCAATAGTAGTTGCTTCAGGCTAATAGTCATCATCAATATCAAGTGCAGCTAAGTGACTTGTGGAAGCATCCAAGTCAAGCTGCTCTGGCTCAATATCCCACCTCCTTGTGTCTCCTTCTTTGTAAGAACTATGTTTGTGTGTAACGAGGCACAAGTTTGAATGCACATACACCAAGTCCTTAGCCTTTTTTGAATGTAGCCTATTGCGTTTTATTGAGTTGATGAAGGAGTATGTGCTCCAATTCCTCTCAGAAGAGAATGAACTAGCAACCTATTAAGACCAAATTAAATTAATAAATAGTTAAGAGTTACAAAATTTAACTAAACAAAATTATTAATTAAAAATTAAAATTAAAATTACAAATATAAAACTTACTTGGGACAAAACTTTTATTGCAATAGGTTGGAGGTGCATGTATTCTTGCCCATGGAAGTACGACCAACTATGAGCATCCACCTTGCACTTGTCTCGAAGAGCATCCATATTCTGATCAACACTCCCAGAGCATGCAAAAGCCATAAACTCAGCCCTCACTCGATCATGTTGGTCATTAGTGAAGATTCTACGAATTGCTGCCTTGTACCCTTGGGCCACTTCACCATCCCTATATGGAGCAACTCTTGATGAAGCAGAAAGTATCTCAGGACTATAATATTTGGGACTCAATGCAAAAGCGAGAAGATGCAAGGGAGTGGTCATTTTGTTCCATCTATCAACCATGATTTCCTATAGCTCTTTGAAGAATTTTTCTTCAGGATCTTCCTCTTTTGCATTGATGATGGATCTCATCTTCTCAATTATTGAGTCGATACCATCATATACTTCGCCCAAACAAGGTCTATCCAGGTCAGTGTAACGGATCATGCTCAGTATGGGCTCGGTGAAACTGACGAGATACTCAACACGATCCCACCAACCATCATCTAGGATCCTTTGCTTGATCCTATTTTCCCTTTCATTACTAGATTGCCTCCATACAACCCAATTAGGGCTGATTACCATGGCACATAGTGCCTCACGAACCTTTATAAGTCGTCTCAACACAATTGTGTTGGAGGCAAAACGGGTCTCGACAACCTGTTTGAAAATCAAAATTAAAATTAAAATATAATTTAAATATACAAAATCAAAATTTAAAAATTAAAATTAAAAGAAAATTCAAAAATTTAAAAATATTGAGAATTAACTTACCTTCAACAACTCCAATTTTGAGAATTGTCTAAATATTCCTGTTGATGTGATTTTTGTCACCGCACCAATCAGCAGAACAAAGTTGTCTGAAGGCTACTCCATTCTCTCTTGATCAAAGTATTTCGTGCGCTAAGATTGCGAGATAGATCGCACGTTCAACTCCAAGGTTCTGAAATGCTTGGAATACCCTCAGTTGGGTCGTTGTGAATTGTTGTTTTTACAAGGGGACTTAATAAATTGTTCAGGATACTTGCAGTTAACAGTAGATGGATGATTGGAAGGGATTTATATAATGCGGATGATTTAGCAATAAGTACGTTTTCCTAAAACTAGCCAAAGATGAACGGAATTGAAATGAGTGTAAGGGTAAAAAGAGGTTCTAGATTCTATTCTAAGGCGGGACGTGGGATCAATCTCAACAGCTTCAACCAAACTCTGCTCCACCTCACGCTAGACGGCTTATACAAAGTTGGTGCAATCTTCAAAGGGATAGCAAGAAATTTTCAAGCTACAATCCGATACCAAGATATCGTCAAGACGACGCATACCAAGATATGAATTGCAACTAAAGTTAGGCTTATAAAATTCTCCAGTTGACCACGCAAGGCAAACTTGCCGTCAGCAAGCCGCTAGTGGTATGGACTAGAACGAAGTTGCCTCGATTGATGCCACAAATCCACAACTAATGTCTACTTGCATGAAATGAAAATTACTCTACTTTAAGCTACTTTACGCTACTTGGAATTGAAGGGATGAAGAAACCTTGCTAGCTATCCATAACAAAGACGAATTTCACCATCAATGAAAAGATCTTCTATTATGAAAGTTTTACACAACAATCTCTTACAAAAAATTTCAAAGGAAAACTTTCCTTCTCCTCCAAACTAAGCTATGCTAAGCTACACAATTATAATATCAATCTCTCTGCTCTAGTCTCTAGTCTAACGTCTAGTTTAATTCTAACGAGGTACAAATGAGGGGGACTCCCCCTTTTATAGATAGCCAAGTCCAAAGGACGGCCCAGATTACAATCAAATCAAAGACTCAGATTGAGCCATCTCAGCCCTAACCCTAAAAACTGCCAGAATAGGGAGTGGTACATTAAATGAATCAAAGATTCCCACTCACTCCCAAAATAGTAAAGGCAATTAATGCCCACAATCAGTCTTCTAGAAGATCATCATCCAGAAGAGCATTCCCATTCTCTTTCTCCCTGGCTGCAAACTCAATGAATCTGGCAAGTACAGCCTCAACCTCCTGAACTGAAATAGGTGGAATGCAATCAAGCTAAAACTCTAACACCGTGACTGATTGTTCATGCCATGCACAAGATTTTCTCCAAGCAACTAAGGAATCTTGCATACTCTAAATCAAGCTGGAGAAAGTAGAAGTGTTCTCAAAGTCATCTTGTACAAAGGTCTTCACCTCTGAGAAGAAAGGCACCAGCCTACCCCTCAAATTATCAGTAGTCACCTCATCAGGATTTAGCCGTCTAGCAAAGATTGCCTCCAAAGTATTCAGGACTCTGTCAATAATATTCATCATAGCCTTCCTAACTCTAGCTGAATCCACCTGTGCTGCGTCAAAGAAACCACACCCTGTGATTACTGAAGAGTACCATCTAGAGAAGTCATATCTATCATTCTCCTGAATGACTCCTCCATCAATCAGCATCTGCAAAGGGGCATGCCTCAATGCCTCAAGACGCTGAATAACTTTGCTCTGATAAACAGAAGCATCGCCCCAAGCATGATCAACTGCCTCCATACGTGCCACAATGTTGGAAGCTTGCTGGAAAGCATGAGCAAGGTCTTCCATGAACTTTTCTGTCTCGGCACGAACTCCTGTAACCCATTTATCTGCTTCCTATGCCATCTTTCTCAACTCCAACAAGCCGCTGACTCCCTGGATAACTCAGCTGGAAGCTCTATTGCTGGAATCTCGTGCCCACAAGGACGAGACAAGTGTTGCATGTATCCTATCAATGTCTTATGTTCTTTCTTTAATTTCTTATACTTTCCTTCCCTCCTAAACAGTCTATCCTTGAGCGCCTAATAAGAGTTATCACATTCTTCAACAACCTGTGCACCTGTGGGACGTCCTAACTCCAAAGTTGTGACCACATAGTTCTCTGGCACTGCTTCGTCTCGATCACAATCAACTCATGGCACTGCCATATGAAGGGTGTGGGAGCCATCCTCATCAGTTGATATCTTTGAAAACTTTCGTGCTCTCTTCTTTTGTGGAGGTGCGCTGATCCTGTTCAAAAACTCCTCCATCTCTACTGCTGGATCAATCTCTTCACTGGGGCTCCTTCTCATCCTATCTCTGAGCCAATCAAGTACAACATGCTGTATAACAAATGGCTATTGTTCTTGTGCCTCTACTTCACGAACTTGTTCAACTTCAATATCATTCTGGCGAGGCTCATCGGCCTCTAGTGGCTAAGTATCCCCTGAAACTGCATCATCATCCTCTAAAGTCGCCTCTAACTCATGCTGAAACTGAGGGTCGGTAGCAATCTCCTCATCACCTTGCTGATCATCTCTGGTAGGCGCATTAACACTCTGACCCACTGACTCTATTCTTGGTGGCTGATTTTCTTCCTGTACCTCCTGCACCTAATTCAGTGCATTTCTCTGATCAGCAAAAAGAGAAACCTCCTGTATACTTGGAGAACATGTCTCCAATGGTGTGGGTGATTCAACTACAACTCGTGGAGGCTCCGGCTAAACAGGCTCCTTCTTTCGAGATTCTGGACCCGAGTAATTTGTTTCTTTCTGCTGGTCGTGGGTGTCCTGTGATCTCCCATCAAACTATAGGTCAAAGAAATTGACCTACTCTTCAATCTACTCACATGTTTGTTAACCCATGCTCTGGTAAATGTCAAGACTGGAATGGAAAGTGTGTCCAAGTCAGAAATCTCTGGTTCAGACCAATCTGGGAGTGGAAGCAGAGTATCTCTCACTGCCTCATAATCTGGATGGAGAACACTTATGTCCTCGCTCACCTGGTCTGGTACTGGAATGACTTCACACTCCCTGATTATACTCAACAGCAACCTAGAGAACATCCTCTGACTTCAGCTTCGTACGATGCACCAGCCCAATAATCCTCAATATTTGCCTTATGTTTGAATTCCTCGGACAGTATCCATTTGATATTGCTATGCGGATCGTAATGCTGTCTGCTAATGTGATAAGAGAAATGAAAGAACTGAAGCTCACTCTCAGCTTCTCTAGCTGCCTATAATGATGGACACACTTCATCTGAATTGCCCATGACGATGGGGAAGTCAACTCCTTCCTTCTTCTTTCTCTTTTGAATCTTATCGTAGGCAACCAATTGCCTAGATATTTCTAACATTAAAATTTTGTTGGTTGGGTACTTAGGCAGTCTATATGGATATGAGGAAAAACCTTGCAGCCTGATGTAAGAAAACTTCGGAAATTGTATAAACCAGCACCCATACCTTTCAATCAATTCTTGAGCTTCCTTCGAGATCCTATGATGAGTACGTTCTTGAAGTGACCTCGTGATATGCATGGTAAAGGCGTCGTTGACACGCTTGTAATGAGTGGTACTTGTCAGGTGCAGCAGCGGACAAGCCTCGTGGATTTTGAATTGATGAGAACCACAACCCACTGGCTCCTTGTATGAAATTCCTCGATATTGTTGATGTGGTTTTTGTGACCATACCAAACAGCAGAACAAAATAGTTTGGGCTACTCCGTTCTCTCTTGATCAAAGTATTCCATGCGCTAAGATTGCGAGAAAGTTCGCATGTTCAACTCCAAGGTTCCTTTAGTGCGAATA
>VDFB02030470.1:0-23285 GCA_007258455.2 Sequoia sempervirens
AACTTTGTGAGCCATCTTAGCTTCTAGACCACATACAATGTGAAAATTGAACAAAAAATCTACTATGGAGCTCACAAAACTTACACCCTAGGACTTAAAACATAAGGCTTTGATAGCATCTAGTGCAACATTGATCATAATGAGTTGAAAAGAAAATTACAATAGGAATATAAGGAATATGCATGAAAGAAAAAAAAGAAAGAAGCTTTATTGAAATTTAGAAAGTGATACAAGAATGTGGTTCTTTTTATTTAAAATGCAACTTAGAAGCTCAACTATTTAGTAAAAGAAACACCTAAACTAATAATAGAATCTCTACATCACCATACACCCCAAAAAACAAAGCTAATATGACTCAATTCTATATCAAGTTACCAACCCTTCCTTTTGAGAAAAAAACAATAAATATAAACATGGTGACCCTTGGCATGACTTCATGAACTAAACAAGAAGGGAAACTAGCAAATATGCATGCAGAAAAGAAAGTTGAAGTTCCAAGAAAAGGTCAAATTAATTTAAATAAGATATTGGTTAACTAATAGCTTACATGTAACATCTATGTTGAAACCTAGTTCCACCATAATGAATTGATCACCAACTATAAAAAATAACCTTAGAGAAACTTTAGAAACTAGAGCTTGAGAAAATAAGAGAATCTATCACAAGGTAATGTGTGTATGTGTGGACAAACTACTTGACACATAATGGCACAACAAACATGAGTTAATGTAGGCATAATATGACATTCTATATATATGCAATGCCATGTGTAATAATACCAAAGTCTATAAATTTTGGGCATAATATTGTGTGGTATTGCATAGAAGGTGAATACCAAATGTCACTTTCCTAGGAATTTAGAAGACATCCCTATCAAGATGCACATAGGATACATGAAAAACAATAGGCTATGCACAAATTTTGCATAGGATACACTGAGTTACATAAAAAAAAGGCACAAGGTACAAATTTTATAGGACACAAAAAAGTTATGGAAATCCATCAACTACTCCAACATAAAATAATGCAATAAGATAATAATAAATAGAAAAAGAACATCATGCACAATATATATATATATATATATATAGGTTGCAATATTATATGACCCCTAGGATTCTCCTACATCAAGGTACCATAAAACATATAGAGTACAATAAGATAGCATGTAAGAGCACAAGGAATGAAAGAGAGAAGAGCATATTGTGAGAAGATGAGAGAGATGCAGAAATGAAAGAGATAAGAATAATAGGTTGGGTGATAGATGAAAGAGATATAGAAGTGATAATAGATAAATGAGAGGTTCTATAATTAATTAGAGAGTAAATACATTGTAATTATTTGAATATACATATAAAAGATAAGAGCTAGGATAGGAACTATGGTCTAAAGAGAATGTATGTGCATGAAATATAATACCCAATTCAATTCTAATTTTTAGTATTAAGTAAAATTTATTTCTTTTCCTTCTAAATGATTAGCTCTAAAAAAGGTCTTATAAAAGAACAATTAAGATTATACGCATACTAAGTTTTTAGTCAATAGCTCCAAAATTCACACTTCCCAAAATATATATCCAACCTAAGCCCAACATTGATCCTAAGCCTCCAACTCTTCCTCACCCTATCTCAACAAATTTGAAACATGACTCTAAGCCTTTAGTGCCTACTTATACACCAAACAAAGATCCATCACCTACTCCCATTACCACAAAGGAGGAGAATAGACAAGTAATTTTGGGTACAAAAACCCAAAATAAATATGCCTCATCTCTTGAAGACTTTTATTCCTAGAATTTATCTTCTTGATGAGGCTAGAATATCTAGAGACATTTCCATAATGACTAACTTTGGTACTTTCTCTATAGAGGAATTTGATAATGATGACCTCCTAAAAGAGGAGGGACATGAATAGTACATTGGATAGAAGCTTTTGTTTGTTTCTACACTATCTTATTTTTCTACTTGTTGTCTTGTTATGTTCATAATCCCTTCATGAATGAGACAAATCCACCTTTTTTTTTTTTTTTGCATGGTAACACATAGGGGCCTTAAACAAATGTGTTTTTTTATGTACTCTTCTCCATGTTGTATTTATCCCATTTTGATGTTTTCCTTTTGTGTTTGTTATGATGTATAATAATCTGAAATGTTTCACATATTTCCATTCATGTCAATCCAACAATAATTTGTTTTGTTTACTTTTATTTTGGCCTTTTTTTATGGTATCTTTATTTTTTTATATTACAATGTGCCATCCTTAATTTTTTTATGCTACAATGTGCCATCCTTTATTTTTGTTTATAACATAAAAAACACAAAAAATATTACTCTCCTTTGTTTATCTTGCTTCTTGCAATTGTTTTAAATGTCAATATATTTTACTTTACAATGTATATACATGTTTGGTAAAATAAGTGGATAGAACCTAAGCTAGGATATAATATGATTACATTCTTTTCTTACTATGGTTTAAAGGATGGAATTTTTCTCTTTTACGTCTTATGTTGTTTTTCAATTATCACATTTTACATGGAAAATTTACTATGTGGATTAATCCATTTATCTTAAGCCATGCATGTTGTGTTTTTATTTACCTAACAATATTTTACACAAAACTTATCTTTGAACTAGTGGAAAAATAAAACATTGGGAGGAACATCTCTTTTCCCTCATGCTTTTAACCTTAACAATCACATCTTCCATAAACAAACCCACATTTCAAGTTAACACATATTTAGCATTTCATTTCAACAAAACATTCTCTTAAATTTGACCTCAAATTGATCACATAATACTATAAGTAATCAATTTGAGGGGGATACATACCCTACCCTTCTTCCTTAGAAATTCACATGTTATGCAACAATTAAATCATCTCTTCATAATTCCTATAGCATACAACTTGGTTAAAGTGATTCCATGACATGTAGGTCCTATATTGCACAATGGTTAAATTCACACCTTCATGTAGGTTGCATCCTTGCAATGATTAAAGTGATTCCATTGTGGGTCCTACACCAATTATAATGATCATGGATTGTATCCTTCACAATGGCCAACATGTTAAGAACTCCATGATCGTCACATAGAATACATTGACTTCTCTTCACAATCTTATTTTTTAAGTTTCATGGAGGCCAACTCAATCACATCTCCACAAATCCCTCTAGATTTAATAGATTAAATATACTATTTTTATGCAAATTATTTAAAACTAATATTGTTTGTGCTGACAATGTGTTTATAGTATATGTTGATGCTTCTATGTGTTTTTCAAATCTAAAAACATTGCATGAATAAAGAACAAACAAGTAATACAAAGTAACTTTTTAGTATCCTTTTGGATTGGTTATAACATTTTCAATTACATATTAACTTACATTATTCACTTAGGCTAACATCTTCACTAAAGCAAGGGTAAAATATAGATTAAAAAATTCCTACTTAGCATTCCCCTTATTATTTAGACCTAATTTTATGCCTCTTGTTTTAATAAATGCTACAACAATTTTTTTTGACTATTTATCACACAAATTGTCCATGATGTTATAATACATTTCATAATCAATAGTTTGGATCCCAACAACCCTAGTTCCACTCTAGTCCTAATCATCTAATCACTTTAGAAATTACCATGCTTACGATCCTATCCCCCAAACAAAATGCAAATTGAATTGAAGTCTTTGAGGGTGTTTTGGACTACCCTACACCTTTTAACACACTTTTTCAATTGCTATGCACTCCATATCATTTGATTTAGTAATGATCTTTTCTCCTAGAACCCAATGGTCCAACATACTTTGATTCAATTCATAGATTATACCTCACACCAAGATACTTTTGTTTCTCAAAAGCTCATGGACTAAGCAAATGCTTACCTTAGTGGGTCTATTGCACTTTCTTATCGGTGGAATCATTTTCTAGCCATTATTCCTTTGGTGCAAAATATTCCATGCTCAAAAACATCGTGCTATTCATCAAACAATGAAGGTTCAAACAATCTCAACTTGTCAACATTAATTATGGAAAATATTTTTATATACTTGGGAAAATCCAATCTAGAAGTGTTGTTTAGCACACACTCTATGATTTGAAATGGATCATATCTCAATGGTTTGAGTTTCCAAGAAGTATCGTGTGGTCTCTCTTTGCAAAGATACACCCAAACCTTGTCACCACTTCAATTATGTGTTTAATTCTATGTTGATCATGGTGACATTTGCACCTTGAGATTTGAGTATTTCCTGAACTTTGAGATGGAATTGCATCACTTTGTCTATGAACTTTGTTGTCCTATTCAACTTTGCATCCCCTTTTTCTTATGTATCTTTTCACTACACAAGGAAAATATCAAATAGGGTAGGCTGAAAATGGCCAAAAGATGCCTCCTAAGGGGACAAATTTGTTGATGAATGGGTGACTCTATTATAAGAGTTTTGAATGTAGTCTAAATGCTCACCTCAACACTTTGAATGCTATAATTTCATGGAAGTTGCACCAAATTACAATTAACTACCTCAATCTATCTATCTATTTGGGGATGGAATGTCATAGACCATTCAAGTTTTGTGTTCATCCTCCCCCACAATGCGCACCTAAATTTTCTTAAGAACCTTGTGTCACCAACATAATTTTTTCTTTCTAGAAGTCCAAAACAAATCCAAACTTCTTTAAAAACAAATCAATTCCATTACTTCAATTAGCCTCTTATAAGCAACTAGTGTGCATATCTTCAAAAATAATTTACAATGGAAAAAAATCTAAACATTACCGTGCATTGTTATTTGCAATCTACCCACAAAACCCATGGAAATTCTCTCCCATGGATTTTGAAACATTGACAATTGTTGGTACAATTCCATTTTTCTATCATTGGGATTTCAAATAGTACATAATCGACATCCCTATATAAATCTAGAGACATTTATCTCCAAGCAAGGCCAACACATGTTGAAGGTTTTCCACTATCTTTGTCATCCCAAAATGACTAGCCACCCATGAGGTATGTGCCTCTCTTATGAGCATCCCTCTTTTCATTTTTGGCACACACAATATACCTACTTTGTACAAAAGACTATCTAAGAGGTAAAAATTAAGGTTGGCCTCAAATTTAACATGCTTACCTTGAGTTTTTGACTTATACACTAAATTGAAATCTTCATTATAGATATAATATTCTTATATATCTCTTTACCAAATGGTTCCAACATGCCAACCATGTATAGAGGTGGCAATTTAGAAAGCATATCCACTAACTTATTTGTTACCCTCTTAATCATGAAATGAAATTGTTATAAGAATCCCTTCCATTTTTACTAGTATGATTGCCACAACTTGGTTTGAGCTTGCAAATTATAGTTGGATATTTGTTTGCACAACTAATTTGTTGCCCATTAAATAATGCTTCCATTTCTTTACTATTGAAACTAATTCATATAATTCCTTATCATAAGTGCTATAGTTCATGATATCTCTTTTAAATGTTATAGAATGATTTCATATTAGTTTACATCCTTGGATAACTATGAAACTTGTGATGTAATCACAAGTATCCATCTCTACATTGAGGTATTGTCGAAGATTTGGCAATGATAATACTAAAGTCATGCTTATTCTTTTCTTTAAATAGTCAAAATATTGCTATTGCTTGCTTCTCCAATGAAATTTGTTGCCATTAACTATGGTGGCATGTAGTGCAAAAGTCACATATGAAAATCACTTAAGTACTTTTGGAGGTATTGGGTTGATCCAATAAAATTCCTTGTTTTGGAACTTGTGTTGGTCTTTGGCTACTTCATTATTACCTCTACTTCAAAAGGATCAATTCTCACCTCTCCATTTCCAACCATGTGACCCATATACAATAATGAAGTTTTAGCAAAACTCATATTTCTTTTCATTCAATAGAAAATAGTTCTCTTTTAGAATTTTAAACACCCATTTCAAATGGAAAACATGCACCTCATGTTTTATTAAACACCAAAACGCCATGAAGAGCTTTGATTGTATGCACATTTTGATTCTCATTAAGAGCTCTTAATGTATGTAAAATTGAGGGATTTTGTTGCTTTATGATTTAAAATGTGAGAGCTTACATATCATATGTAATAGGAAAGCCTTTCCAATTTATATGGCTTCAAATTAATCTATGTACATTATTATTTGCAATTTATTAGGCATATTGCCAATGTATAATTTCATTTTCATATATTTTTCTATAGAATAATAAATAAAAAATGAAGCAAAACAAACATCAACGCATTTGTTAGTATAACTTATACATGGAAGACCAATCACCAACTTTAGGAAGTTGATCTGTTAATAGGTAATTAAACTTTAATCATTTGTAATCATATTGACATAGATGTGATTCTTGTAATGTAACACATGTTTGCAACATACAAAGGTACAACGTTTAGATGCAACACATCCACAAATCTACAATGAGCATTTGGACTCATATTTAGAATATTTGTATCTAAAAGATAGTTAATCATACATGTCTCTTGAGAGTTTACCCTATATTAATACAAACTAATATATTTTGATGAACTTTAATTTCTTGGCTTGTCTTTCTTTGGTCATACTTAATTCTCTATAAATATTTCTTCCACTATATGACATCTAGATCTCTACAGTTTATAGTGTTGTTCCTTGAAGTCTCCTTAATATCTAGATCTCGGTATTGGTGAATTATTTATTAAAAAAATAGTCAATTTTGCAATGACATTGTTCACAACTATCAATAAATATGCACAATAGCAAAAGGAAGGAACACAATCAATTTCTAAAACTCAAGTGAATTTTGACAAAAGAGTAAGTTGGTTAGTCCATGGAAGAAGGATTTTGATGCTTCTCTAGGCATCCAACAACTCTTAAGTGATGCTCTTGAGTAGAACAATACAATATTTAGATTTTCAATAGCTCATGATGCAATAAGGTCCATTGACCTAAATACAATCTTCCATCTAACATGCCAAAACACCTTTTCAACATCAAAGACCATTGGAGTCAAAGTGAATCTAGACATTCTTCTGTTAAGGCAAGATTGATGATGCAAATGTCCATTTGGAAGCAAATCTGTTTATAAATTGCTAAATTGATGTCGATGTTGCTTTTGTTGTGTTAAAGATATCTCATTTAATCTCACTTTGTTGAGATGTATATGTTACCCAATGTGAATATTTATAACTCATAGACACATGGGAGAAGCATGTTAGTGTTGCAAAAAAATCATATTATCCTCTTAGTCACCATTAGGATAGGTTAATCAATTTGTAGCAATTGTGTGGTGTAGAGATCAATAAGTGCAATATTATAAATGAGTTTCATGACTATCTTGCTCAATTATGTGTTGTATAGAGAAGGCAATATTGTTCGATATGTGTTACATACTTTACATGTCTACACCCCACCATATCTAGTGATGCCTAGGGTTGAGCCTCAAATGAGGGTTCATGTGTCCTTGAGATTTTTTTTGAGCTGCTATAGGTGGTTTTTGACCCATGGTTTACCCCATTGTATAGTAATGCCATTTAGTAATTTTCTATAGTGATGTGCTTATAAATAATCACAAATGGATTAGGGTTAGCAACAAGCCATAAATATCTCATTGTATAATGAACAACTAGGTTAATACTTGGTGAGTGATATATTTGTAGGGTTTTTTCTCGAAAGGGTTTCCTAGGGAAAATAATCATGTTATATTGTGTGCCATCATTTTCTTTCTATTGCATTTAAGATTTTGTTAGCATTACTTTTCTTAGATAATGTTATCAATATCATTTCTCTTCAAATATAAGGTTTTGAAGTTATTAGTAGTCTTTTCCCTTGCATTCACGCCAATATAGAATTCCTCACAATTGATACATTGGGGCAAGGGTAACAAATGTCCCATTTTAATTTCATTTAAGTGATGTCCCTACAATTTAACATAAAATTCCATACATTTGAACCTCTTGGAAGATAATTTGGAAATAAAAGGTAGGTGGGTTGTCAAAACTTAGGTACTTATCCCTTGAGATTCCACTTCATAGCTAAGGAGCATTAATTTAGAATCCTTTATGATAATATAGTTTCTAAAGCACTATTTCAAGTGGATAAATATTCAAGTCACTCTCCACTCAATTCTATAGATAGGAAAACTCTATCCTAACTAATTGGAGGATTTTAGGAATATGAAGGACCTTGCCACATGTTTTTTTAAGAATTTGATGTGAATTTTTAGTCAAATGAGTTAATGAGTTAATGGCTATGACTATATCTATTTTTTTTTTTAGATTTTAGAATAATTTTCAACTTGGTAAGAGAAGTCTACATCTAGTTTGTTTGTTAATTTTGAAGAGATGAATAAGCTTAGCTTGCCCTATTCTTAGGAGGTATTCTTTGTTTTGGAAGTGATTGACTATGATTAGTTGTCACATTATAAGTTTATTAGGATTTAAATATCTTAGATGAACTAATCACTAGTTGCATATAAAATAAAATTAATAAATACACTAATGGATGTAAAGTGAATGATCAATAATTAATAATTAACATGAATATCAAATGAATGATCAATATTTAATAATTAACCATTAGCATAAAGCTAGAAACATAAATTAACGTGGATAAAACCAAAGGTTATAAGCTCCACAAAAATATTATATATTAGAAAATTTACACAAATGCTTATTAAAAATAGACAAATGAACCTGGAGATAAATCTCTTCTATTTCCCAAGTGACCTCCAAAGATCCTCTTATGTAGGGTAATAATCTACCAATTTCCAAATCTCCTCTAATAATAATTCCATCAAGGAAAATCCTCTTAAATATAGGGAGATGATGGGAAATACATGTAGGGTAGTTCACACCTTTTCAAAACAATTATAAATAATAATAATATTTTAATAAATATTATTATTTTATAAAATTATTAATTATGTGAATAAATTTTTGATAATGTCATTTTAGTCATTTATTTATTATAAGGTAAATATACTTTATATTAGATCTTTTTTATAAATTTTATAAAGATGTATGACCCCTAATAACAATTTGATTAAGACTTAATCAAGTGTTGATTAAATTAGTGAATAATTTGAATGCTTTTTTTGCATGATAATCACAATTCAATTTGTTTAATTCCAAAGTGAGGTGACATCATTAGGGCTATTAGATGTTTTCTTTGTATCTCAAATTAATATTGTCATAAGTTCACATAGCATATGTAATCTTTGGTTACAAATGGAGTGAGATTCAGTTATTAGATGGAGGTGGAATTTGTTTAAGATAATTCTCTTACCTATTCTTCTTCCCTCCTTGCTTTAACAATCAACTATTGTACCCATTTGATAGTTAGTTGAATCCTTTTTTGAGTTTGGACATTAGATTTTATAATTATACTTTAGATTTCCTATAAGACTGTTCAATTTTGAGGTCATCTTCCACTCTAGTTGGAATTGAGGTTTTTCAAAATTTCAATTTATGCAACTCTCTTCTATTAGAATTTTGAAAAACATGAGCCACAAGATTAAACAACGAACAAATACACCTTCCATGCAAGAGAGTTGCAAACAAAAATTTGCAATATCATCAACAAGAAAAATCTACAGAATGAACAGGTCAAGAGTCTTTAAGGAGATCAAGAGTCCTCAGAGGTTATCAAAGGTTGAGAGTTCAAGAGTTCAGAGAGATAATACAATGATGGTTGAGTGTTATATAGGAGCAACCCTAAATGATAAAGGGATTAGATCATGACAAGTGTCAACATCTCATGCAATGAGACAATGATCTAATAATAACTCTCTAGTTAACATAGAAAAGTACTCCTAAGTTTAGCTTAAGTGCATGAGAATAAATTAGATTAATAATGAATTAAAGATTAATTAATTATTAGCTAATGCATGATTACTCTAACACACACCCCTAAGATGAACTTAGGGAGTAGCTAAAAACCCTAAAAAATAGTGCATGATGGGTCTTGATAAACAAGGCCTGGTGAGGTACCCTTCTACAAACAATTTAATCTCTCACAATTGGAGAAAATGAGAAAACCACATGGGAAAAACTCCTCTCCAAAAGAGAGAAAGGTGAATGAAGGATTAAAAATCCTCCAAAACAATGTGAAGGACTAAGGAGCATCCAACCAAAATAATGTCCCCAAACAAGGAACATAAAGAACATTGTTGAAGCATGAAGGAGTTTAACACAACTGTTGAAATGAAGAACCTCCTCTAAAAAAAATGATGATCAAGATCAAGATAACAAGAATCTACATGAGTGCCCCCAATTACACTACTCAAATTAGATGGAAAACAAAGGAAAACATTTGGAACTCGAAAATACAAATGTTAAGATCAACAAGACAATAATTTGCATGAGTGCCCCTAATGACACTACTTGAATTAGATGGAAAACAAAGACATACATTTGGAAGTCAAAGATATAGATGGTACATGAATCTACAAGAGTGACCCCAATGACACTACTCAACATGCGAGTAAAAAATATAGGTACCAATGGTTTGAAGGATATTGATCAAGTGAAAGACAATAATCTACATGAGTATCCCCAATGACACTACTCGAATAAGATGAAAAACAAAGGAAAACATTTGGAACTCGAAGATACAAATGGCACATGAATCTGCATGAGTGACCCCAATGACACTACTCGACATGCAAGATGCAAGTTGAAAATACATGTACCAACAGTTTATGATCAAATAAAAATGGAAGGATGCCTCTAAAAATAGGAATCAAAGAATGTCCATATGGTAAATGCTCCATCTCACCAAAATGCATGGGTAACCAACCGTTGCATCAAAAACCGAACCAAGGAAGCATTAGCACCAATAGTAGAAACCTCCCCATAATGCTAACAAGGGAGAGCCAAGATAGATCCATTGAAATCATGTGAAACCAAGAAGTGCATGTAGGAGAAACAAGAACATCTGAACGTGCACAAAAGAGTACCTGCAAATAAAGGGTGTGCAAACTAAGACACACACACATGAGGCAAGAATCACTAGGATTCACTACTTTCGTGAAAGAGGCACTCACTTGACAAAGGTGTGATGGAAAAACAAAAGGTATAGACAACCCGCCCATGACAATTTATATCATATTGCAGTACAAAAGGCACAACAAGATGTGCAATGTAACGCCTAACCGTGCAAACCCCAAAGGAACTAATAACAACGGAACAAATTTTTTTTTAAGAACATAAGATTGAATTTAAATATTCCAATATAACAATGTATTAAGTTACACGACTAATTCCATTGGGGTACACGAGGTGACATTACTATTCTAACCCATAACCAAGACAATAGATTAAATAATAGTTAAACAGTTACATAAATCTATTCATTCCCATTTCATCATTTAAAATATCTATTAAACAATAACCATATACATAACATATGTACATATGACAACGAAAGATACTATAAAGATATGAGCATTTATATTACCATAGATATAACACAACTTAACACAACTATTACAAATGATCGTTCCTGAATAAATACATGGCCTGAATAAACATTACATCCAAATGATAGTAAAATACAATTGTCTGAAAATATATCTCAATAACCACATATACAATTTACAACAAGGTCATCCCAACACACATGGGAGACAATACATCAACAATGAATTACATTAGAAGTGTAAACATCCATCTGGAACATAAGAACACTGGATCAACAACATCCGCCAAAAACCCTGCAATAAAAGATACATCTGCAATAGAAAAGGGAACCCAATGGGGTGAAAAGCACGTTCCACCCAACCACCCCTGTGCTGGGAGTAGACAAGGAAGGATCCCCGACCAAGAATGTCTAACAATACACAATACTAACTCCAAACAGACAACTTAACATCAAAGACCACAAAAACACTAGACAAAGGCAAATTCAAAAGGCACAACAACAAACCACTTCAAAACATAACAAGTCACAATCACAACATCAATGAAACTCAAGACATAAAATCAAAGACTACTTCCAACAATAACCAAAGACAAATCAATAAATCACTTAACCACTACAGAAAACAATGTCACTTAACACGAGGTTACAATGCTTCCAGAGAACAATAATCATGTACATCGCACAATAACTGACTGACTGTTGACATAGGAAGAGTGTCATGCCTAAATTGCCATGAGTTACCCTGGCTCAACCTTCCTAGGCTACCGGACCCCCATCCTGGGTTACCCTGGCTTGCCTCTACCAGCCGCCGGACCCTCACGCAAATCTATGCGTCCCATCTCATCTCAAGCCTTATCATTCACTTGCTTCACGAGAGAGACATTCTTTATCTTTATTAGTGTGAAAGATCCCCATTAATTCTTTTAGATTATCACTTAGTTAAACTCTAGGTGAGTTACCCTGGCGCCCCTTTGTGTGTCGGACCCCCACAAAGAGCCACTCTCCTATCGACAACACACAAGGTACAATACCACAATAGGTAACTAGACAACATAACCTCTCCAATCCGAGGAAACAAAACAAGGAAACTCACTACGAACACTGGAGGAAACCAAATACGAAAACACACTCCTTCTAAAGGAGGTACAAATCTCATTACCCTCTCCTATTTCCTAGGAGGCACAAATCCCCGTTCGTGGAAATTGGGTACAACATAATAGTACAACTCTACACCATTCCCAAGGTGATTCACAAATTGAACCTCTACACAAAACATCCCACTCTAAAGAACTTCTCTGGAAGACTTACATAGACCCTTAACCCTATTTGCCTGACATGGAAAATGAAAGAAACATAATAGAAAAACATTCCAGGCAACTCATTATCTAATGTTAGGGTTTCCTAAACCCAACCAAACACAGTTTACAATCTTGCATTTACTCAATCAAAAACACCAAATTCATTTCCCAACATTGAAGTGTTTACAACCCAATCATTTACTCTAAATTTCACAATTAACTTCCCTAACCAAAGCGTTCCCATAAATAAGGTCATCAACTCGAAAGAAATCCAATTTAATTCAACTCACCTAATATATTCCTAATTTGCACAACTATATTAAACATTGCAATTTCTCCTATTCTTATCATATTAAAAATCATATTTACAACAAAACAACACTATTACCCAAATGTTCATATATATAAAAATAATCATTTAATAAAGTTAATATAATCCTATTACACAAATTATTTTATAAAACAAATTCAAATTAAATCACATTCGAATATTATAAAAATAAAAATTGAATTAAACTCTCTCTCTCTCTCTCTCTTATATATTAAATAATATATAATAAATATACATTAAATAATATATAATATATATATATATATATATATTTATATATTTATATTAACTAAATATTAATAAAATCAAATTATGTTCTATTTAATAAATCAAATTCAATTAAATTTAAATTAAATTCTTACAAACTTTTAAATAAAAATATGAAATTTTAAAAAAAAAAATAAAAAATAAAAGAACTTTTTAAGAGGTACTTCCATTGAGGAGGTCACAGACTCCCATTGGGAGGTCAGCCTCCTCTAATGAGTCACAAGATGCCAGCCTGGTATAAGCACGCTGGCACGGGCAGCCCTTGGACTGTACCATACACCATGTGGGGGTATACATGTGAGATTAATGGCTCACGTCCCTCCCCATTCAGTAAAACATAATTTTATTATTTATTTTTAAAAAATATAAAATTATTTTCTATTTCATTATTACATATTATTTATTTTTATTTTTATTTTTTTAATAAATGAATTTCTAAAATACAATATAGATATATATATATTTTAAAGGTTTTCCTCATTACTTTTAAAACGAATGTACTTAACATTCAATTACCTATTTAATTTAATTTACAAAATCTTTCAAAAGAGAGGACAAGAATTTCTAAATGAGAAGGTAAAACAATTTATTTGTATAAACCTCAGATAATGATATTTATTTATTTATTTTATTTTTATTTAAAACAATTTTCCTACCAACTCTTTTTTTTATATGAAGATTTTCTTTAAATTCGCAGGCACAGATTTCAAGGACATATGTAAATATATATACTATTTTCAAGAAGATATGGTATTTAATGTATATATCTTTCCAAAATAAAATATAAAAAAATTACCAATATGATCAAGAGATCGATTTTCACTAAAAACCCAAAAAGAGTAGAGCATACAATTTTAATTTCCGCAATAATTGATTTTCTTTTGAAAACAATAATTTCTCTACTAAATTATATTGAGGTATTTCGAAGGGGTTTTGCTAAAGTTTTCTACGGAAGATTCGAGAGTATAAATACATTAAGTTTTCAAATCACAAACTTCATTGAATCAATTTTCGAAAACATAGCAACCAGATTTGTTTATAGATCAACCAAGTATTAAAATTTTAAAAGGAGAAAACTTGGAGTCCTTCGTCTGAAGAAGAATCCCTTCTGTAGCCTCCTCTTGATCTCCTCCTGCCACTCTCTTTTCTCGATCTTCTGCCTTCAACGTTCTTCTGAACAATCTTTTCTTTTTCTCAATACCACAATATTTTTTTAACCCACCAAAACACCAACCCAAAACTATCTTTCCTTTATTTTTCTTTTTCAGATCCAAAACAATAGAGCAAAACTTTTGTGTGTGAATCATCCCCTCATAAAAATAATAAATCAAAATAAAGATTCAATAAAGCTCTTCTGCTTTCTTTTCTCAAAAATCCTCTTTTCTTATTGGTCCTTTTTTCAGCTTTTAAAAGCTCACACTTATCTAAAATTTTTAACTAAAAATTAATTATTTACACAAGATATTTTCCACACAAGATTTTCTAATTTTTAAATATTAATAAAAAGATAATATCTAATTATTCTCAACAATATTAATTTAAATTTAATTTCTTGCACTTTAATTAATTAAATACTTTTTAATTTACAATCTATTTAAATTTAACATTTTTCTAACTCTCAATTAAATCAAATAACAATGCAATATTAATTAATTATTTTATGAAATACGATTAATTAATTAAACACCAACCAAGAATTAAATAAATACTCAACAGTCAAACTACATAAAGACAAGGACAAAACTAGGTCATAACCTAGCGACTCACAACAGGCGGCCGGACTTGGGATGGGGACACTTCCAAACCTACTCCCTTTTTCAACATTTTACCCATTGGGTTAATTTATTACTTCATACACGTCTCTGCTTAGAAGCGGTGGAAATGAAAGGCCCGATTCTTGCAATCCCGCATCAAATAAGCGTCAAGTAGCACATGTATATATATATATATAATCAAGCATCCTATCATGAGAAGGAATTGCAGTGTAGCAGGGCACTCGTGAATGAGTGATGCTATACTGTCCTCTCACCTACTCTATTCTAACAATTACAATATCAATGACGAACTAACATTTCTAACCAAATTGATCATAAGATAACATGATACTTAACTACTGCATCATAACTAATTATTAAACCATTGCATTATAAAATAATACTAAATTCAAATAACATGATCACCATAGAATCGTCACATTGACATATAAAACATTAACGAACAACTATTTGAATAAACAATAATCCAATCAACACACAGAGTATCACAAATCATACTAATAATGTCATATCAAATGATCATGTCCACTAAAGGAATAACAACATCATCAAACTTCATACCAACCAAATCAAACCATAATAGTATCACCATAGTATCAATGTATCAAGTTAAAGCATAGAAATTAATAAGTCTAAAATATGAGGGGGTATTACATGCAAAATCCCCAAAAGTGATACACCAGAATGACATTTTATCTCAGTGTGTCTACAAAAGAGAATGTGCTTACAAAAAATTTCTACAATGCCCAAATAGGATAAAATACTGGAAATACATATAGAATAGATAAAAACAAGTCATCCCATGCAAACAAAAAGTTTTCAGGAGCTAAAACGTCCAAGTAATTGACTAGAGTGTGAAAAGACAAAAAATTGACTAAAATGTACCTAGAGAAAATTTTAATAAAAAAGGCATGGATGGCTACAAAGAGCTCTGAAAGATCGTCCCAATTTTGATATCGTACACCCAAGTTATGGAAATTTTTTTTGCACCTTTAGGGCTAAAAAGGGGTCTTGAAGGGCCCTTGCCAATGTTCGTATTGCTGACGTTAGCAGAATATTCCCTTTCGTCAAAAAAAATTCAGCCCCCTAAAAAATGGTTGTTGGAATTCCTTAGCCAATGAAATATTCTCAAAAAATTCTCCTTGCCGTTAGAAAAAATGGGTTGAAAAAGAAGAGTGCAACCGTCAGGAATTTTTGCAATCACTGATAAAGTGCAGTCAACGGATGGTAAAAGGAAGGGTGCCAGAAAAGTTTATTTTTTAGTCACCAATGGATTTGAAAGCCATCAGACAATAAACTATTGGTCGACAAGATTTATGCCACCACTAGGGGTGTGTATGGACCTGTAGGTCTGCGTAGCAGGTACCTATAGGTACCTCCCGCCCCAGAACTTAAAAAAAAAGAAGCTTTTTTTAATAAATATTTTTTTATTTTTATTTTTAAATTCCAAATAAAATAAATTAAAAAAATCAAACGCTGACATTATTTTTTCCCTTTTTTTGAAACTCATGCACAGACCATACAAGGGTTGTGCGACCCCTGTGCAAATTTTTTTTGCCTCGAAGTTCCTAACATTGACTATAAGCAAATTTATAGTCAAAATTCATCAAATTAGCCTCTTGAATCAAACGGTGAGGTCCTTTTTGCACAAAAATGCACCTAAAAATCGTCCACCTTCAAAAATTGCAAAAATAAATAAATGGAGAATCTAGATCTAAAGCCCTATAACCCTTGTTGAAGAAAAAACTCATAAATCAAGAAGGGGTTCATTGAATCCTCACTCTGATACCATGTGAGGGTTGTGAAAAACATGAGCCAGATGATCAAACAACAAAAAAATACACTTTCCATGCAAGAGAACTGCAAACAATAATGTCCAATATCATCAACAAGAAAAAGCTACAAAATGAACCTCAAGAGTCTTCGGGGAGATCAAGAGTCCTCAAAGGTTATCAAAGGTTGAGAGTTCAAGAGTTGGAAGAGATAATACAAATGAGGGTTGAGTGTTATATAGGAGCAACCCTAAATGATAAAGGGATTAGATCATGGCAAGTGTCAACATCTCATGCAATGAGACAAAATGATCTACTAATAACTCTCTAGTTAACATAGAAAAGCACTCCTTAGTTTAGCTTAAGTGTATGAGAATAAATTAGACCAATTGATAATCAATTAAAAATTAATTAATTATTAGCTAATGCATGATTACTCTAACATCTTCACCTAACATACCATTCTAAGTTATTTTCTAATCAAAATAGTTTTGTTGGTGCTTAAAGAAAGTGATTTTTTTTATATTTTAGAAATTTTGTATCTTAATGAATTAATGCACAACCACATTTATTAAGTCATTTTAACATACAACCTTTGACATTTTGGTGATTAGATAGCTATTACTTATTGGAAAGACATATTTTTTGACTCATTTGATGATAAGCTCAACATAGAGAGTTTGATGGAATCATTCAAGAACCTTGACAAAATCAAGGTTAGAAGAGAAGTGACCATGGGAGTTATAGACTCCCAATGTCCTCTAAATCATGTATGAACAACTTGATATTTGATGGATGCTCTAAAATAGTAGTTGGAGTTCATTATACAATGAAACTATCAAATGGATTGTTGTCTCATTGCTTTGTTATGAGTCAATGCTTTGTAAGTTGTCATGCAATAAACAACTAGGACTACATAGTACCACTAGGATATGACAATATGGCATCATAAAAAATAAGGGATGCTAGAAGTAGAAATAAGAATTCATAAAGATGATGTGAGAGAAATTCTAAGGTTGGATATCAAAGGGACACATGAAGCCAAGGGAAAAAATAATCATAATAAAAAATGTATGTTCATGAAAAGCATAGATAAGAATGCATAATGACCAAGAAATTTTTTATTACTTTTCGTGTCCTCAACTCCTTCTTAATATTATTTAAAGTCACTTTATTGTTTTAAAATACATGCATTGCTATTTTAACGTACTAATTAGAAATAAAAATAAATTAATAAAAATAAATCAAACAAACAATAAATAATAACTAATTAAAAAAAAACACATTATCATCAATTAATAATAGCAATAATAATCAATGGTGTATAACACATGTTAAACCAATCATAAAAAAATTCCTACCATTTCTAATCATGGAAGTTAAGTTGAAAAAAAAATAGGAATACTTGAAATCTGCTCCCATGTCGCTCAATTAAGGCTCACTTTATTTGCATATGACTCTTCTTTTTATTTAGGAATAGCAATTAGGAATTAAGACATGTACCACCAACTTAAAGACCTCAGGAAGATGTAACTGGAAGTTAAATTCCCCTTTAACATGGTAAAAGTCTGTGTTCCTTGTGGAACAATGAAGATAAATATGGACGTAAGCAAACTAGAAGAGGGAAGAAAAAATCATTTCAAAAAACAACTTTCAATAATGTCTTTTTGTGCGCCTTTGTTTATTGGTTGACCTGCCCATCCCAGCTCAGGAAAATCAATTATTTAAGGTGTTAAGGGATAAAATTTTCATGTTATAAATCTAACATAGGGCCAAATACTTGTGTAAATCATTCAAATCACCATCACTTGCCATCATATTCAGTTGCATAGCTATGTATGAAATAGATGTTGTTGATTTTTGTAGCTCAAAAAGTGGGATATGGATTTGCTTTAAAGCAACTCAAGATTAGATATGCTTTAAATCAATTTGAGTTGGATTTTTAGCAACAGCAGGATTTTTATTCTTTAATAGAATGTTTTCGAGTTTGTGAGGATAAGATAAGTCCAAGAGTGATTTTATGTGTAATTAAAGCCAAAGAAAGCAAGGAAAGTTTCTTTCCTTGCACGCTAAGTAAAGCAGCTAGGCTCTATAAAAGTAAGATTGCTGTAGCAAACTCATATTGTATTTTCGAAAGAAAAGTTTACTATTAGGCTGAATAGAAGATCCAACATTTGCAGGTTTTTCCCCGCATTGGGGTTTCCTGGGTAAATTTGTGCTATTGTCTTTTTGTGTTTGGCTTCATGTTATTTTTGCTTCCGCTATTATTAGTTGTTATTTAATCCAGTGTATTAATTGCTATAAATCAGATTTCTTTTCTATGAATTTATTGTGCAATTAATCTGTAGTTGGGTTATAAGAAATTAACATGGTATCAGAGCTCTAATCTCTTAATATGAAGCCAAGACTTGTAACGCAGATTTCAAGAAAAAAAAAGTCATCAGATTTTTGTCTCCAATTCTTTTTGTGGCTATGGCAACCGGCATTCAATACGAGGATATGCTTGAGGGTGCGTCTAACTTCTTGCAGTGGAAGGTTCAGATTACATTTGTTCTCAAGGAGAACAGGCTATGGATCTATGCTAGCACAAAAGTGACTCCACCAACAAATGATCATGTTGCCTTAGATTCTCATGAAGTCAAAGAGGCCAAGGCTCAGAGGATTATCCTGGATGGAGTAAGAGATCATTTAATTCCTCATTTATCAGGGAAAGACACTGCCAAGGAGATGTGGGATACGCTCACAAAACTTTATCAGAGCGACTATCAGAGTCATAAGATGATGCTCAAGGAAAAATTGCATAATACCAAGATGTCCAAAGGCGAGAGTGTGACCTCTTACTTGTCCAAGCTGACATAGGTCAGGGATGAGCTTGCTGTTATTAGAGAGACGATTAAGGAAGATGAGTTGGTGCGTATAGCCTTGAATGGTTTTTCAAAGCAGTGGGAAGTGTTTGTCAAGTGTGTTGTCGGTAGAGATCGACTACCTGATTGGGCAAGACTTTGGGATGATTTTGTTCAGGAGGAGATCTGTGAAGGTGCTCATCAAGGAGATCAGACGAAGAAGGGTCAAGATGAAGAAAATCTTGCTCTTGCAAGCAAGGGTAAGAAGAAGTCCAATAAAGAGCAATCGAAAGGTTCTTCTTCCAAGAGTGGGAAGAAGAAAGATCTGAGCAAAATTAAATATTTTTCCTGCCATCAGATGGGTCACTATGCCAGCCAATGTCCGAATAAGAAAAATAAGGACAAACAGAAGAAGCATTTTTCTGCTATAGCAGAGGTGGACGAGTTTGCATCACAATTTGAGAATGAGTTTTCACTCATTGCCTATCTCTCAAGTTCAATTGCCAACAGGGTATGGTATATTGACAGTGGGGCTTCTCGCCACATGACGGGAGTCAGAGAATGTTTCACCAAGTTGGAGGAGAAGAAGTTGGATTTCTATATTGAGCTCGAAGACAATGCCAAGTACCATGCAACTGGTATTGGCACTGTCAAGTTTCAGAGGGAGTCTGGAAAACCTTTGTTGGTGGAGGATGTGTTGTATGTCCCTGGCATGACAGAATTTAATCTTAGTTTCTACCTTGGAAGACAAGGGTTACATCGTGACCTTTGAGAGGGGAAAAGTCTATATTCGTCCCAAAGATTCCAAGATTGCAAAAGTGATTGGTGTCAGGCATGGCAGCTTGTTTCGGTTACAGTTTGAGCCAGCACATGCGTTGGTTAGTAGCTATAAAGGGATAGGAGAATTGTGGCACAGGAGGATGGCTCACCTTCACCATGGAGCACTTAATATTCTTAAGGAAATAGTGACGGGGCTGCCTGAGATGAAGATAGAAAAGCATGAGGTGTGCAAGGGTTGTGCTCTTGGGAAATATGCCAAGACCAATTTTCCAAGCAGCGACACTAGATCCGAAGGGATTTTGGATCTTGTACATTCAGATGTGTGTGGGCCCATGTCAACAACATCCTTGAATGGATATGAGTATTATGTTACCTTCATTGATGATTTCTCCAGGAAGACGTGGATATATTTCATGAAGAATAAAGATGAGGTCTTCGGTTCAAAGAGTTTAAGGCTCTTGTGGAGAACCAAACTGGGAAGAAGATCAAGATACTGAGGTCTGATAATGGAGGCAAGTATACCTCGAATGCCTTCAAAGATTTTTGTGCTTAGGAAGGTATCAAGAAAGAGTTGACAGTTCCGTACAACCCTCAGTAGAATGGGGTTGCTGAATGAAAGAATAGAGCTATCGTTGGAGCAGCCAAGGCCATGCTTCATGATCATGGATCTGCCTTGGTTCTTATGGGCAGAAGCTTGCAACACAGCTGTGTATTTGTAGAATAGGAGCCCTCACAAAGTGTTGGGAAAATTGACTCTAGAAGAGGCTTCACTGGTAAGAAACCAGATTTGGGGCACATTCGCATCTTTGGATGCCTTGTGTATTGTCACATTCCTGTTGAGAAGAGAACCAAGTTGGAACCTACTGCAAAGAAGGGTATCCTTATTGGGTACAGTGAAACTTCTAAGGCTTATCGGGTTTACATTCCTACTCTCAGGAGAATAGTGGTTCGCAGAGATGTGAAGTTCGAGGAAGAAAGGGCTCTTCAGAAGTCAAGCAACTTGATGAATGAGGAGGAACACTCACCCACAGTTGAGGTAGCACAAATTCCTCAAACTTCAGTCATGCAAGCTAGAGAGCAGAACAAGCAGGATGATCAGATAGAGGAACAATTAATTCCTCAGCCTTAGATTCCTATTAGTGAGAAGAGGAGAAACAGGGCAGCTGAGCAGACATTGAGAGAAGCTCAAGAATATGTAGGTGATCCTCAAGATTCAGTCAGACAAAGAAGGGCTCCCAGATGTTATTCTGATTATGTTGCACTTATGAGTGAATTAATTGAAGTAGAGCCTTCCAGCTTTCAGGAGGCATCCAAGCACCAAGTGTGGAGAGATGCCATGGTGGAAGAGTATTCTTCCATCATGAAGAACAATGTGTGGGAGGTAGTACCACGACCAAAAGATAAGTCTATGGTGGGCTCGAGATGGTTGTATAAGATTAAGCATGTTGTAGATGGTAGTGTGGAAAAGTTCAAAGCTCGGTTTGTGGCTAAGGGGTTTTCTCAGAAGGAAGGAGTCGACTATGACGAGACTTTCACTCCAGTAGCCAGGTACTCATCTATAAGAGCTATCATTTATGTAGCAACACAAATGGGTTGGAGGATTCACCAGATGGATGTAAAGACAACCTTCCTCAATGGAGTGATTGAGGAAGAGATTTACATAGAGCAGCCAGAGAAGGATTGACACATGAGAGGATTCTCATATATCTTGGGTTAAAAAGAGCAATGTATGTCGGACTCAGAAAAACACGCTCCCGAGGGCATAGGCCATTCCACATATTGATAATTTTACTTATAAGTGTGGGCTTCATTAAGAGTGAGGCAGATCCAAACCTGCACTATGTTTAGGTGAAGGGCGAACTTCTCATATTGTTGTTATATGTTGATGACCTATTTCTCACAGGGTCAAAGGAGCTCATAGCACATTGCAAGCGAGATCTTGCAGGAGAGTTTGAGATGAAGGACTTGGGGTTGATGCATTACTTTCTGGGATTGGAGTTGTGGCAGAAAGAGGGAGAGATCTTCCTTGGACAAGGGAAGTACTTAATTGATATCTTGAAGCGATTGAGGATGGAGAAAATTGGCAAGCCTATGTCAAGCATACTTGTGACCAATTGGAAGAAGATTGATGCTTCTAGATGGGCTGATGGACCAACTTTACTCTATGAGCCGGTTGATAGGCTCTCTTATGTATCTAGTCAACACTAGGCCAGACATTTGTTTTGTAGTGAACTCACTTAGTCAGTTTATGGTGGAACCTAAACGTGTGCACTGGATAGCTGCAAAGCATGTTTTGAGATATCTCTGAAGCATAGTTGATTATGGGCTGAAGTATGTTGGCGGGGATGGAGTGGCTTCGAGGGGTTGGAATCACCCGGTGGGCGGAGTAGTACAGTACGTCCAGGGGAAAGAAACACCGGTCGATTTCAGTTTGGGATCAAGAGCAATCTCTTGGTACAGTAGGAAACAGAAGTCAGTTGCACTGAGTTCTGCAGAGGCCGAGTATATGGCAGCCAGTATGGCTACATGTGAGGCTATCTGGCTTCGGAAACTTCTAGCTGGGCTCTTTAATCAGGAGTTGGATCCTACAGTCATTTACTGTGATAATCAGAGTTGCATCAAACTCTCTGAGAATTCAGTGTTTCATGACAAGTCAAAGCACATTGAGATCAAGTACCACTTCATCAGAGATTGTGTGGAGAAGGGGATAGTGAAGCTCATTTACATTCCTACGGATGAACAAATTGCAGATATCCTGACGAAGGCCTTGATGAAGAGCAAGTTTGAATTCTT